>JASGAT010342408.1:0-10563 GCA_030220025.1 Chelon auratus | reverse complement strand
GGCCTCAAGCGTACACACCGATCAGCCACAACATTATGACTACTGACTGGAGAAGTAACCAATGAGGTTCTTGAAGGGACTTCCAGGTTACTTCCAAATGACTTTTGTATGTCGGTGTAACCAGAGAATAACATTTAAACCATCTTGTTACAGTTCAATGTTCTGCTGGGAAACTTCTGGACCTGGCATTCATTCATGTGGATGTTACTTAGACATGTAGCACCCACCTAGACCAGACCAGACCAGACACCCCCACCCCATAGTAATGACACTCCTTGGTGGCAGCAGCCATCCCCAGCAGGATGCAGCCACAAAAACACTTTAGGAACAACTAAAAAACATCTGTGGGATGATCAAGTATCTGTGGGATGATCCACAGAGGCCCCTCCCCTCAAAGACCCCCCACTAACAACATTCTGTTTCCAGACACCACAGGACACCCTCAGAAAGCCCATGTCCATTCTCTGATGAGTCACCACAAGATAAACCTACACAATATTAGGAAGGTGGTCATAATGTTATGCCTGGTTGGTGTATGTCCCCCATATGAGCTGCTTTTCTTCCTTTTAAAAGGACCCTTGCTAGGTCGCCTTCAGGCTTCAGGTTCTTGCTAAGTTATTTTATTTATATAAATTCGGTTCATTTTTTTCAGGGAGCAGACTTTATTCACCTGAATCTTTGGAAAGATTAAAAGTAATCAAGAAACATCTCTGTATTTACATATTCGGTAGAAAGGCACACACAGACAAGAATCTCATAAAACCAGTGTGTAGACTTTGCAAAAAATATTAAAAAAAAAAAATTGCACAGAGAATAAAACTAATGCTAAGATCTTGTAACTATTAGGGACAAATCTAGCAGCAATCAGACTGGTGGGATGAGAGCAGAATAACAAGCAGTAAAATCTTAAAATCAGCTCCTAAACTCTGTTAACCTGGTGTGATGAGGATGTTTCTCCCTAAAACATTTCGTATTAGCCGGACTCTTCTTTCCACTGACATCAGGATGGAGCGTTTGTAGCTGAGTGATGAAAAGGAAGGACTGAACAACTCCAGTCAAGGTCACAGGACTCTCTTTAACCATCACTGAATGAGTCACAGAGGCTGGAGGAGGGACTGCTGATGCTGAATAAAGTCCAATTATAATTATTTCTGACTTATTCAACTTTAGGAAATATTTGGACACCTTGATTATTAATTTGGAGACGTGATAAAAGACACACAGGCTTCGTGGGACGGCTACACGGCTACAAGGAATATTTCTGTCAGGGAAGGCGTCATTATGAAAAGTAATCATAAGAAAACTAAATTAAACATAATGTTTGTCCAGCGGTCTGAGCTGTAAATGTAATTTCTGTATGAGTCCAGTCATTTTGATTATTTTTTACAGACATTATTATTACATTGATTATTTTCTTTCTGTGCAGGCACAGAGTGGTTTAAGAAACAGGTTCTGCTGTTGTTCTTCTTACACGAGTCAACTGAACTGATCACAGTCTGTTTATTGAAATATTTTCTCAGATTGTTTTAATCTAAGCTTAAAACAAATGTCCAAACTGAACTTTCAGTCCCCTCACTAACAATATTCTGTTACCACACACCACAGGACACCCTCAGAAGGCCCATGTCCAACACAATGGAGACCTGCACAATATTAGGAAGGTGGTCATAATGATAAAATAATAACGTCTCTGCAGGTGGCAGGACGAGCTGACGGGACACCCTGGATGATGGTGTTATGTCTCCTCCGCCCCTCCTCTCTGTTCTCCCGTCCCTCGCTCTATTAACCCGAAATATTTGCATGGACTGTTCCATTAGCCGACCGGACAGCAGAGCAGATGAGACCAGAGAGAGAGACAGAGACAGAGAGAGACAGAGAGAGACAGAGCCTCGGATACAGGATAATGATACAACATGTTTAGATCCAGACAGAACAATTTCCTCTCTCTCTCTCTCTCTCTCTCTGATGAGGCTGTCATGTCAGGACATCTCCTGATCCATCTCTCCCTACCTCCGTCTTCCTCCGTCTCACTTTCTTTCTTTCTTTCTGTCCGTCTTTGTCTCTCTTCTCCCTCCATTAAACTTTTATTACTCCTTCTGTCTTCCTCTCTCTCTCTCTCTTCTCTTTCAGCCTAATTCTGAATCTTACGATGCATGAATTTACAGGACGATGTGACGTAGAGGTGAAAGGTATCCTCACCTTTGCTCACTGATTTTGTTTTTAGCTCACATTATACATTTTTTCCTCGTTCTCTGATTAACGAACACAATCGATGAAACTATTATTTAAAGAAGAGAAAGGGGAAGAAAATTCCGTGTTAATCAGCGATAATGTGATAATGAATTATTCAGGAGGCAGAAACCCTCTCTTCTGTTAATCAGTCTTGTTGCAATCAGAGGTCAAAGGTCACATTAATCTATAATTAAACCGCCATTACCTTTGCTTTCGTGCGCGTAAAATAATTTGGAGCAGATCCGCTGAGGAGAATGAAACACACAAACAGTAGCTTCTGTCTGCTGGTCCAGTTTAATTGAGTCCCCGTACGGCGCTGAGAGCATTAGAGCTAAAATCAAACCAGCACTAATCTGGTCTGATTTCGTCTGATGCCGTTCTAACCCAACACCGTCTCATAATCCAGACGGACTTGGGTAATTGTGTTAATCGTCGAGCCGGACCAAATGGGATTAAATGACGCTTCAGTTCTGTCTGGATGGGATTAGTGTGACGTAAAATAAAAATAAATAAATAAATAAAACACACAGTACTGAAGTAATTGGGCACATCAGTCAATGTGATGAGAAATACCAGTCCCATTCATGTGTTAGCAGGGTTTTCCGTCCCACCAGGGTCTCATAATGAATCGGAAATACTTCTGCACAAAACAACGGACGTTGGAAAGCCACGCTAATCAACGTGGTGACACCGTTTCTATGGACTGTTGATTTGCTGTGTTATTCCACGTCTGAGAAAGATGATAAATAAAATGATCAATTCAGTCGTGGGACAAAACTTACAAGTTCCTCAAAAAGAGTTTTCTGATTTGGCAACTCTCTCATTCTCTGAGGATTTTGAGGATGATTGGATTAAGTTATATTCTTTGCTAGGGTAAGGGATAGGCTAACCCTAACCCTAAAACCAATATTAGCATCAATACAGCAATTTAAAGATGGACCTGTTATTGTACGTGCAGACATTTCATATACAGTACGAATTGTTTTTAATAGGTGGGATAGACAGTATAATTAGAGTTCCACGCAACAACAGCTCTGACTATGACACATGTATTCCTCTTTGATAATCCACCTTTTGCACATTGATGAACCTGCAGGAATCCTAAACATGCTAAACATTGCTAAACATTAACATTACTGGACACTAATTGGTCGTCTCCGTGGTTTAACCAGCGCATCGTGTAATCTCAGCGCTCGTGAACCGACGTGCCAGAGACAACTTGAGCCAGTTCTCCTCTGCCTGCCAAACTGTCCTGACTTTCTTGCCTCTGAGTGAAAAATGAGCAGCGTAAACGATTGGGTGCATGTGAAAGCCCTCCTGAGATGATTCAGACTGAAGTCTCAGGCCTCTAAGGCCTCACTTGGCTCAACCTGCTGTGGGTGAAGCCTGATACGAAGATCATTTCTTTCCAGTTTAAACCAAACACAAAGTTATAGGCGGTTTAGACTTTTGTGTCAATTTGACCTTATGTAGACCCTAACACTGTAGCCTCTCCAGAAATGTAACTACATGTCACGGCAACACAGACCACAAGAGCTGGGATTGGTCCTCATGGTAGTAGTGTGTTTCCTCTTTAGTATTTCCAGCTGCTTCTCAATCTCTGCAGTTTTCCTATAGATTGTTTTGGATCAATAAAGATGGAACACATGGAGGAAAGGTTAACTGAGGAGGTTCAGAGATACAAACATTTGTACGACTCGTCTTCGGCCAAACTTCGGGAAAAGTTTCAGTCGTCATTGTTGAAAGTGAAGCAGGAAGTAGAAACAAAAATTAACCCGACTGACAAAACAGGCACAGCGGCGACTAGTGTTTGAAATGGCTACGTACGTAGATTACGGCATCTATGTCCCACAGTACCTTACCACAGTGATATAAGATGATTTCTGTACAGCTCCAGTGGCAGCTTCAGTCAACTCTCTCAGGTTTGGTAAGATGTCTAATGAAATGTATTCAACAGCTTAATTAACAGTATGCAAAGTAAACACTGAAAAATATATTGTTAACTCACGTAGCAATACCACCAGTAACCACTAGATGGATGTCAATTAACAGTTCAGCAGCTTTGTTTTAAAACAAGTCTACTTCCGTAACCCGACCTAGCTAAACTAAAACACCACTTGGATTTCATTATTTCAGCAACTGGATAGTCCTACAACCAATCAGAGCCATTAGTTTGTGAAGAAGTCAAAGTCTATGGCGTTCAGATGACGTGTACAGCTACTGTCCATCACCAAATAAAGCCCGTCCAAAAATATGTGATTGGCCCAGATCTCAACGGAGAGACTCCAAATAAACTCTTCTAAACGAGAAATCCATGATAAAGAGCAGTAACACACGGATAGATCATTTATAATGATGTCAAACATTTCCGTACAGTTCAAAAATCACATAACTTAATATTTAAATTAGATTGCTGACTTTCAAAGGAGAAAAATGTGTAGATTCCCTCTCGCTGTATCATCAGACATGTTCCTGTCCAGTTCCAGATCACCACTTACTTTTTTAAAAAGTTTTGCATGAATGTCTGGATGACGACGAACGCAAGTCTCGTCTCGTCTCGTCTCGTCTTCTGGGAAACACATTTAAATTACACTACAGGAACTGGAGTCCTGGACATAAGAGTCTATGAGAAAGATCAGGACAATTTGCGGCCATACTGAAATAACCCAAAAGGTTCAGGCCAGCGGTGCTCCATTGAACATGGCTTTGACACAGATTGGAAAATATTTAGAGACACATACCGTACCATCGCACCCAGTGGAGAAACAGCAGCATTTAGAGCTCATTCCATTTTTGATTTGGTAGAATACTCCGATTAATTAAGCTTGAATGCCTGCAAATATCTCATCAAAGCTTTTATGTCTCATTACTCAGAAAGAATCTTCATATTTTTTATACTTGTTAAAAAAGAAAACCACCAAAGGAAACACAGCTATGGGAGTAAAGATACCACAAAACCTGAATGGATTTAGAAAGACTGTACGACTACTGGTGCCATCCATGGAGGGTTAAAGTTCACAAGAGTTGAACAATTCAAGACTTTTGTCTGTTTTCAAACAGCTGAAATGCTTCTGATTTAAATCTTTATGTAAAGTAGAAAACAGAAAACCCACAAAGCTCTTTATGCAAATATTCTCAGTTCACTAAAATACAGAACAAATCTCTTTTTTGTTTTGCTTTCAAGCCTTTTGTCTTTTCATTTAAGGATCATCTATATTCTGGTTCTTGTCACCTCTGACCCCCGTAACTTCTTTCTTTTCTTATAAAATGAGATCTAAAGTTTTCCTGCTGCTACAGCCCAGGCCAAAGAACCACTTCAGGTTCAAAAAGTAAACAAAACAACCGGGAGCCCGGCTGCCTTCCTTCGACATCCTCGTGTGGGTGTTAACTTGTGCTCGACAAAAGTCTTCACGGCCGAGCGAGCCACTTAAAAGCCAGTCAGCTAAACGTAATGTAATGTGAGGCGATGTTTCACTCGGCTAGAACATCTATATATTTCACCACGCTCCATTTGCGCTGATGAACGGTCGACCTCCGTCGTTGGCGGCCGCGACGATCCATCTGCATTCTGTGTATATTTCTCAGCTGTCATTATTGATCACCTCAAACAAGGGAAACAGTCCCGGTCCCTCTCTACGTCTGAGTGTTTGTTTGTTAAAGTAATTAAATGTGAAGGTTTGATTCTTCCTTTTTTTCATCTACTATATTTTAAATGTATATGTGTTAGAGGTTGTAGAGACTAGTCAGCCCTGAAATACAACTAAAGTACTACTGCAATACATCTGAAAAGGCTAATGCTAACGCTAGCAGAGGAATGGTCCAAATCATTTGGACAGCAGTCAGTTAACAGAGAAAAGGAGGCTGCATATCAAGTGTTTGATAAAATTATTAGACCTTTAGCTTACCTGGCTAACAACAGGCTGTGGAGTACTATTAAATGCTACTGATGGTGCTGAGGTGCTGCCTGTTTTTATACAGACTATACATATCTGCAGCTCACAGTATGTAGCACATGAGCTGTCTGTTCTCAGCTTATGTATTCAGGTCAAGAATATAGATTTCATCACTTTCTCCTGTGTTTATATTACTGACGTCATCAGAGACTAGTCGGTGTCGACTTTCATCACAGTCAACTTTAAAAAATCTGAACTCGTGCAACCTCTAGCATCTGTATGTGCCTGAAGTGCACGTTTTGCTCATGAGCCTAAACTGTTCTGAAACGTTCCTATCTTTTATTCACCACACATCTATATCGCTTTAAATCTAGTTGCTGCATTTTTTTTCCCTTTTGGAATTGGATGCAACATGAGGGAAAACTGTCAGGTTGTATTTCAAGCAACACATTAGGTACAAGTATTGTTCAGGGATTGTTACAACACCTGGGTTACAAACTTTTGGATCACAACAACCAAATTTTAGGTCTCATACAAAATGTAGGAGTCTAATAAAGCTATGAAATTACATTAAAATGTATTTTGGGTCTCTGTAAAAGTGGAGGAAATGTAATGGGTTATTTAACAGTAATCCTGCTTAGGGCGCACCGAAAAGTTTTGTGTACAAGTGTGTTGTGTTGGTGAGTGTGCGTGTGTGTGTGGGAGTAAGCCAGGATCTGTATGAGCCTGTTCAGGCTTCTGTCTGTGCTCTTCATCATGCTGAGCTGGAACATATTGCATTTTGTTCGACAAAAGCCAGAAGGAGGAAACAAATTCAGGCTGAAATTCTGTAATTGTTGCAGCTGACACGGACACAGAGAGGGTTTTAAGTCGGTGTGCATATGCCTGTGTGAACTCAGTCGTACAGATGTGTGCACTTAAAACATGTTTATACAACTATGTGTCTTAAAACTGATCAGCCACAACATTATGACCACTGACAGGAGAAGTAAATAACTTTGACCATCTTGTGACAATTCAGTGTTCTGCTGGGAAACTTCTAGACCTGGCATTCACCCACCTAGACCAGACCAGACACCCCCACCCCATAGCAATGACACTCCTTGATGGCAGCAGCCATCCCCAGCAGGATGCAGCCACAAAAACGTTTTAGGAACAACTAAAAGAAAAACAAAGAAACATGAAGAACAGCTCAAGGTGTTGACCTGGCCTCCAAATTCACTAGATCCCAAACTGATCAAGTATCTGTGGGATGATCCACAGAGGCCCCTCCCCTCAAAGGCCCAAAATAAGCGTCACAACAAATGACTTGACCGTTTCCTACAAACGACAGATCTCTAAATCTCAGAGGTGATAAATGGTGTGGATGTTCTACTCCTACGTGAATGAACAATTCTCCAACCTGCCTGTGATTCCTTTTATATTCTCAAACTGTCATGTAACATCATCAGCTATATGTTGTATCATCATCAGATTCTACGTTAGTCAGATGTATGTATCTATGACAGATGTTTATCTTGTTTCCTGTTCTCTTCTCTCTCTTTTCTGTCTCTACCCCGCCGACCTTAGTCAGGTGGGTACCTCCATATGAGCTTAAGGTTCTGCTCAAGGTTTCTTCCTGTTAAAAGGGATTTCTTTTCCTGCTGCCGGCACCTCCAGGCTTGCTCTGGGGGTTTCTGTACCGGGTTTCAGAAAGGATGTTGTAAAGCGTCATAATAAAGACAATTTGTATTGTTATGGACGCCATATAAATAAAATAGAATTGAAACTTCAAGGTTGGGAAACACAAACATGGAAAACACAATGACCGTTCTTCGTTCTCTGTAAAAGTTTCACATCCACATCCATTGTTTTGCCGTGGCCTCTCAAGCTTCAGACTAAAGTGGACGGGTCTATTTTGAAGCAAAAGTCTTCATTCATTTGTTGCATGACTCACACGGGCGGCTTGAGATCAGCGTGAAGCTCTGCTGGTCGAACAGACTGCAGGCTGTACAATCCATGCATCTAACTAGCTGCTTCTTCTCCACGGATACAGGTCGAGGTTTGCAGGTACTTTAACAATGCACAAAACATTTCTCGTGAAAACGAGCAGAGCCACGTCTAGAAAACACTCTAAACGCTCCAGCTTTGCAGCTCTGTGTGCTCAGATGATCAGATGATTCGTTCATGCTCACTCATGCTGGACATCTTTTTTTCTTTTTCATTAAAGTCTGTGAGTTGAGTCTCGTGTTGACTTTGCGCCTCTGAAGCTTCAGAGAGTCTGATTAATTCCTTGTTTGCTGCTCGGCTTCGTCACCTGTGTTCACGTTCCCCGTTGTTTACTCCCTCACTCGCTCGCTTTTGTTAATTATTCATCTGATCGAGTTAATCGGCTCATTTAATTATTTACTTATTCAGCCGTGTTTGTAATGCATGTGTTTAATCTCTCCGTCAGTCGCTGCTTTCTTCTTCTTCTTCTTCTTCTTCTTTTTTTGTACTCAGCTGAAAGTTATTAGTGAACTCTGCGTGCTGCTCAGAGAACAGAAGCCCAGCAGCTCCCAACTGCAATAAAACCCCACAACTTGTGTGTGTGCACGAGTGTGTGTAGGTGGGTGTTTACTGCAGTGCTTTACTTGTAATTATCAACAGCTCAGCAGGAGAAGCTGATGGTGTTTTCATTTTTATTTATTTATTTTTTATTTTTTTCGTGAGTGATGTGCCCGTGCGTGAAGGAAGCGTTGGGAGGGCTCCAGCGTGAAGTAACGTCCAGCTGTTTGGAGGCTCATCAGCGGTAACCCTGCGCCGCACGAGTCCAGGCGAGGAGAAACGTGCGTCGGCTTTAACTGGAAAAACAGAGCGAGATAAGACGTGACGTGATTCAGTAATCCCAATTAAAATAGTGATAAACTACATGGAAATGGTCCTATGTGAAGAACAGATCCTCTTCTGTTGATCATATACTTGCACAGAGCTCTGATAATACTCGGATCTTATGGTAATTGTTTCTGGTTTGTCTACAGGGATGGCAGTCGTCAAAAGTTATTTAATATTTTTATAGCGATGGGATTTCCAGCTCTTTGAAGTGAGCCGTATCTTCTGGATCAGCTCCTTTCAAAGAGCCTTTCAAAAGGCTGCCCCATTGTGATATATATATATATATTTTTATTTTTGTCTAGTGGTAACTCTTGTTTATCTGGGAAATAATTACCGGGAGGAATGATTAGATGGGGGGGTAATGGCTCAGTATGCAGAGCGGGTTGTCCACGAACCAGAAGGTTAGCGGTTCGATCGCCGAAAAATATACCACATGCCAAAGTGTCACTGAGCAAGACACTGAACCACTTTGAGTACCAAAGTAGGTAGAAAAGCGCTATAAAGACAAGACCATTGACCATATCAAAGAATATATACTCTACTGGTGGGATATGTGAGGTTGAATTATTCTGAAATATTGATTCTGGTAAATATTCTAATTTGCTTTATGGTTTTTGTCAACACAGAAGTGAATCCAGTGAAAGTGAAAGCCGCAAAGAGCTGGTCAATAGATCCGGTTCGTTCATGAATGTCACATCTCTAACATTACTTAACTATGACGGACGACAGACTGACAACGACAGAATCAGGAAATGGGTAAAACAAATCAGCTTCTACTGTTGCACTCCACTGTTATTTGTCTACAGTGAACAGAAATCATAAATTATGAGCTAAACACAGAGACGTAGAAACACAGAAGAAAACTAGATCTTAACTGTTGAGTCATTAGATTCAGTCTTAACTGACAATACCACCATCCATCTCTCTCTCTCTACCTCCTACTTTTAGATTTGTTTTAAAATCCCTACACACACCTTCAGGGATCAGGCGGTATTGACTGTTCTCTGGGTCCAGCGCTATTTAAATATAGCCCGAAGCAGAAATGAGAGGAGAGAGAGGATGGTGGAAAAAAAATAGCATGGAGGAGGAAGAGCAGAAGGAAATGAGGGTGGAGTAAAGACACCGTCAGGAGGAGGAGGATCAGTGTTGCTCAGTGCAACGCTAACACACAAACACACACACAAACATGCAGGAAGACAAGAAGAAGTGGATGTAACAGCGGTCTTTCTTGTGAAGAGTGGCGGTGACAGGATGGTTGACAGGCACTTACACCAGCCGATCGATGAAGAGAGATCAATATGTGACTGGGACAATCGATGGCTGCCACAACCTCTGGAGCACATACACACACGTATATACACACACACAAACATATATATATACAGCTCTGGAAAAAATTAAGAGACCACTGCATTTTTTTCTGAAAACAGCATCTCTACATGTATGACAGAACATTACATTTCAGCGTCTGTTGAATTCCAACACAAGCACACCTCATTCTGCGTAATGAGGTACTGATTAGGTGATCACCAGGACCAAATCTTATTTAAGGAGGAAAAGTATAAAAACCACTGCTGTGTTCATC
>JASGAT010342405.1:0-11973 GCA_030220025.1 Chelon auratus | reverse complement strand
CACAATGTGTGTTCACACTACTAAAGGAATATAGTCACGAGAGGCTCAGACCGCCTCCAGATGTGATCTCACTGGTCAAATCTCAGATACGCCCTCAGTGCATCTACAGCGTGTTTATGAGCTCGTGATCGGATCAGTTTGGACTCTGTTAATATCAGATTTGAACATAGTCTGTCAGATGAACCTGAGCTTGAGTCACCGTTTCTCAGTCGACTGGTTCATCACAACCCTAAAACTTGCTAGAAATCAACCGTAGGAGTATGTGAGAATTCAAATGTCAAAATTGGTTGGATCTGACATTAATTAAAGTATCTAAAAGTAATGCAAGTTATGAGTGGAGTACATGAAGTGTCAAAATGAAAATAAAAAAAAGTTCTTAATGATTCAAATCTTTATTTTTGTAATCGGTTGAAAATGGTCCTCGATGAGGAACATGGTTATAGGAGCTATGAAAACGGCCTGAAAGCTACTCCTGACAACACACCCAGCCTGTTTCCAAGTCAAAAGTCAAGTCGAGGTTTATTTCTGAAGCATATTTAAAAACAACCTCAAAAGCAGAAACTGTGTTAGCAAAATAAAATCCAAGATATCCTGCTCAAGTTGGACTGAAGGCCAGCGAGAAGAAGAGGGTTTGTTCCAAACTCTGGGCAGCTTTGATATAAAAGCGTAGGCAGTTCCAGAAAAAAAAAACAAGCAGCATGTGAAGCCAGGACGATGGGTTGTCCCACCCTCCCCTGCAGCCTATGTTTTAAAAGTTAGTGAGTTATTGACTTCCTCAGCAGGTTTTGGAAATGAAATCACCGCCATAACATTCAAGTTATTCAGCACATTTTGTTGTGGGGAGACAGCTTGTGAACCACATATTTATGACGCATGTGTGTAATGTACCGACCACGTACAGATGGACTACACACACTGACACACACACAGTGGTAAACGCTAAAAACTGTCACCTGCTGTTGGGCATCAACGTGTAGAAAGGTGTGACAGGTGATGGAGAGCTGAAGTTTTAACTTATTGCCAAAGGCAAACATGTATATTGGCAACATGAAGAGGAGAAAATCTGTTAAAAATGTCACAGTTGTAAAATAATAAATCACCCAAAAAGTACTCCTCCTTTATAAAAACTGAATTCTCATTCGTAATATTCTTTGTTTGTTTTCCCATATTTGAAGTGCTTCTGCTTGAAACTACTGTTTGTGGTGTGCGCTTAAATATGTTTTGATTTGTCGTTTGTGTGTAGGGAGCTGGAGGAAAAGCACGGCGTTCACTGCAACATGACGCTGCTGTTCTCCTTCGCTCAGGCTGTCGCCTGTGCCGAAGCTAAGGTCACACTTATATCACCCTTCGTCGGACGCATCCTCGACTGGTACAAGGAGAATACGGACCGCAAAAGCTACGAGCCTCATGAAGACCCAGGTATCTGCAGCCGGTCTCATGGTCTCTTGTCTCCACATCACTACTAGTGTCTATCTGTGTGTGCAGTCCTTTGTGTTGTCGGTGACTAAACTCCAGATAACGGCATTTAAGTGACAAACATCCTGATAAATCATGAGGCCCTGTCGAGTACTACATTATCAGAATGCTGGCACCGGTATACAACTTTATCATCCTGTAATATTGTAGTTTGTCGATTCCTTCTCAGAGCTATTTGAAACTGTGTATCTTGCAGAGACTTCAGATTTTTGACACTGTTTATTTTCCCATGTCCTTAAACAATCAGCTCTTTTATCAGAACTGTCAGCACAAGATGTAAAAGAGAGAATTTTGCCACACCCAACCAGAGACTTTTTCTTATCTACGCAGCTGCATATTTGAGCTGCACCTGTTAACTTGTGCAGGAAGACACGGTAAAACAAAACAAAAATGTTTTGCTGCAAGCTCAGGATCATAACCCCTTGTCCAATCCAAATGTTAATGTTCAAATAAGGAAATTAATCAACTCCGTATACATTTGAGATCTTAAGTCAACTCAAACATTGCTCCTGTAATTCTCCTTACAAGGATACATAAGCTGTTAATGGCGATCTGATGTTTACCCCGAGGCCCTGTACATTTTGTCTTTTTTAAAGCTCCTGCGGCTGATGGTGATGATGGATTTTTTTAGGTAGATATAGGTATTTAAGTACGAAATAACCGCTTTTACAACAAATCAAAAAACATCTTTCTGGTCATCACAGTTGCAGCTGCTGTGCTGTACTTGTTGTTGAATTGTATGACTAGATTTCATGACACCAATCCATTTTTACTTCAAAGTTGATCTCCAAGTCACTGGATCGTGTTTGAGTTGTTGTTTAATTCTCTTTGACTTTTATGTATACATCTTTTTCTTCATTTCACCTTCCTAGGTGTGCTGAGTGTGACCAAGATTTACAACTACTACAAGAAGTTTGGCTACAGCACTGTTGTGATGGGAGCCTCCTTCAGAAACACGGGGGAAGTTAAAGCCCTAGCCGGCTGTGACCTCCTCACCATCTCCCCTGGTCTGCTGGCAGAGCTCAGCCAGGATCATTGCACCGTCTCAGAGATGCTCAGTGTGGAGAAAGGTACTGCTCTAAGATTCCTAGTCTGCAAAATACAGCTTTCAAAAATGGTTTTCTTGGACACATATCAAAAAATAAATAAATAAAGTTTGACTAAATATTTAACCAGACCAAATCCAGGTGATTTCAGTCTGAGGCACCAAGCAACTACATACTTTTTTTTTTTATTAAATTATTGAACTGTAAGTACAGCTTATGTGTACTGTTCCTGCTGTTCTGCAGCTTGGATGTGCTGACACCTATTATTAAAAAGTCTCAATGCGCTTCATTCTAGCGTCAGGTCAACGGGCCATATACGTCATCTTCATGAATAAGAATGCCGCGCAATGAGGCATGGTGTTTAAAATGTATAGGTGACACATAATTGCCTTTATGCTAAAACGGGTTAAACTTCTGAGATAGATGTTACAACATTTTATTCTATATTTACCGCTGCTATAGTAATTTGTGTTCCTAAAACAAATACGTCATGGGGGAGCGTCAGAGAAAGCCTCTTAGAAATACTATATGGTTAAATCTTATGGGGGTTTTAGTTTATATAACAAAATAATTGGATCACAAGCTCAGTTGTACATCATTAAGATTAGTTTATGCCTCGAGAAGCTCTAGAACATAATTATCCACCTTTTCTTAACATTTCCTGTTAGTAATGAAAGAGAAATACCCTTCACTGTAAACAGCGGTGAGCACTTTCCCCTTCAGCAAGCTGAGGACGTAATTTTTGATGCATCGGGATAAAACCTGGCTGACGATGTTTAACCCGCCCTGCTCTGACCTTGAGGGTTTGATTTTTGCAGCAAAGGCCTGTGATCTGGAGAAGATCCACCTGAATGAGAAAGATTTCCGCTGGGAGCACAACGAGGACCGCATGGCTGTGGAGAAACTGTCCGACGGCATCCGCAAGTTCGCTGCCGACGCCATCAAGCTGGAGACCATGATCAAAGTAAAATGATCTCATTAGAGACAAGTTACAGACGCATGCTCTGTACTATTGACCACCTGTTTATTGCATGGTTGCAAATTATACTGATTGTTTTCTGTTGTTTCGTCACAGGAGAAAATGCTCAATGTGAAAAATGGGCAGTAGTGACAGACTTGTGGTCTCCAGCTACATTGACGTGATGTATCAGGAGTGAGGAGGCTGCCTTTCTTTGTCCTCAGCTACCTAAGAAAAGGTCCAAAGCTCCAAAAGACCTTCCTCTGGTCATCTGACCAAACTCCAGGAACTTCCCTCCTGACAGGACAACGCTCCTCTCTTAGGCTGGGCCTGTTTTCTGACCAAACATAGATGGTGATTAATTCTTTTTCAGTGGGTGTGGGTTGTTATAAAAAGAAAAAAGATGTAACATTTAACAGAAGTTTAACCATAATGAAGAAAAAAAAGATAAACTACTTTAAAGAAAAAAAAAAATCTTTATACGACTAATGTCATTCCACTACTGGACACTTTTTGGCAGGAAAGGATCACGATTTTGCTATCGACTATGATTTTCATCATCAATCATGTTCTAACAAAGACACTTGTACTGCCATTCCTCAAAAGATTGCATTTTGCGTTTTCAATAAAGAAGTGTGTCTCAGTCTTCACATGTGTGTTGTTTTTTTTTTTTGGGTGGGTTTCGACATGTGTCAGACACACAAAGATTGTACAGGTGTCTAAAAGCTATGCGAAGACTTCACAGAGCCCTCCTCCTGACGTGCAACTATTGTCAAGCCTCCTGAAAAGCTCTGGTCGAGCCAGTTTAACTCCATTCTGTCACAGCCCAAATTTAGCTGAACACCTTCAGTATCAAAACTGAAAACTCTTAGGTTATAGACTGTACAAGTGGCAAGTGGCTCAAGGTAAAAGGATTTCTTGTTTACATTGTTGTTGTCGCTGTATTCGCTATATATTTTATTTCTGCTTGTGTGTTTGCTTAATTTAATTGTGTTTATTCTGTAGAGATTTGAATCTGAGATTTTGGTCGCAAATCTAGCAGAATTATTTATTTTTTTTGTACAATTTGAGGAAGTAAATTCTCATTTCCCACAAATTACATATCACTTGATATTTTAAGGACTTAATAAGGGGTCTTGAACTGAATAGCTCCTTGTCAGCCAACCAACATTAAGTTTGTAATGACCTACATTAAGTAAGACAATCTGAAAGGAACTCATAGCGCCGATGTAGTTCTGTTGTTGGATTGAATCAAAACCCTTAAAATATATAACGAGCTAAACAGGCTCCTTCTAGTTGAAGAGTTTCACTCCTTACGTGATTCGTCTTTACCGTCGGCCATGTTTCTGAAATGTGTTTTGAACATTGAGAAAGGAACGAGAGTTGCAGAAACGCGCTTGTTCAGCACTCTGCCGGATAAATGTTCACCCTTGTTCTTCTCAAAGTATCAGAGTACTCCTAATTAATTAGGCTTCTGTATTATTGAAAGACTGAATCATTTCAAGTTTGCTTGAAGAGGATAAAATGTTTAAATATTCTAAAATTACTTTACAAACGACGTAGGATCAGGGACAGATAACCTGCTAAAGGCTCCTCGACTGAAACTATATCATCCTCTGTGTCTAATGTAAACAAAGATAAACTATAGAAATGTCAAAGCTCCCTGGACTTGCATGGACTAAGATAAGCCAAAAAACCCCAAAAAACATTAGGTCGTTTTTAGTATTACTTGAGTTGATTTATTTCAGAAATGGAAACTGGATGGATGGAAATATTTGTTTATGGGGCCTAAAGCTTGATTGTAGTTGCTTCCTCTGTGTATTTTTATTTAAAATGAAGTGTAGACAATGATAAAACAGTCTAAATTGAGCTGTAGTCAAGTAATATAAATAGTCAATAACAAAATAAGAGAGACAGGTTTAAAAATAGTCAAGTTATATGACTGTTCTTTGTTTAAATTAGTCTCCACGTGAAACTGCTCCACAGTATCGGCCCCACATGTGTAATCAGTTCATGTGTGCTTTCATATAGTGTACTGGAGCTAATACACAAGAGGCAGAGCGATAACATGAACGAACAAATGAAAAGATGCCCCTGGTTTAACTCCTTAAGACTGATCTCCGATCTAAGAGAGACGCTTGTGATAAATAAACGTGCATTTTTCAGTCAAAAATGCAGCTTAAGCAAAAGAAATGAGAGAAGAATCTTGTTGCACAACCATCACGGTGTAGTTTGTGTAAGGAGCGGAAGTCGTCTGTGGTTATTGGTTAAGAATTTAGGAGTTAATTAAAGGACGGGGTTGGCATCAAATCACAAAAGTCTGATAAAAAAATGTCATAAATACATAGCAAAACGGAGAGCTGAGGTTAACTTTAGGTTATTATTTAACTACTCGCCTACCTAAAGTTCAGTAGCTGAGTGTTTTGAAGTAAACTTCTACTTGATAATTTGATAATGATCGAAAAACAACCTTTAATTTAGAAAGAAGCAAGGCTACAGAGTTTGTTCATAACAGTGAAACAATCATCACCTCATGGACACGGCGTTAATTTATAATTGTGTGCTCACAATATAACAGTATAATCTATGTGCTCGCTGTCATCGTGTCTTAATTCTCTTGTGTAAAGTATTACTATAAATAACAGTGGACATCAACATATCGTAGACACATGTACCCTGCATCATCCAATCAAAAATGCCCACGACTGTGCTTGCTGCTCCCCAGCTCTCCTGATGCTGTGCATTTAACTCCCATTACCTCCTACCTGCAGCATTTAGCTCACTTTCATTGGGTATGTTGTAGAAAAGGATTTACAGGATCATTAATGTTCAGTTTCTGTTGGAGATGCTGGATAAATAGTTTAGGAAATCTCTGATCTCCGTGTCACTGACGTTTTATTGTCATGCTGGTGGCTGTGTGAGCCTTTAGAATAGAATAGAATAAAACTTTATTGTCCACCGAGGTGGAAATTTGGCTTCGGCTCACAAACACAAAGGACTTACAGCACTAAAATACCAAAGTTAACAGATACAGACAAACAGCATTACACTGACATAATAATAAATGCAGTAAGCAATAAGTAAGTAATGCCAATGGCTTTAGGGATAAAAGAAAAGAAAAAAAACCCTTGGCCAGAGGGGCTCTATAGCGCCTCCCAGATTTCAGAAGTTCGAAATGATTAAAAAGAGGGTGGGAGCTATCTGCCAGGATTCGCTTAGCTTTCCTCCCCGTCCTCTCAGCATAGATGTGGGTCAAAGGCTTTTGGGGTTTTCCCACAATTTCCCACAATTTTGCTTGCCATTGCCACAATCCTGTTTAGTTTATTCTTGCACTTACTGCTTAAGTGTCCCAACCAAGCAGAGAGATGAAATATTAGGACACTCTCTATGTGTGCAGTATATACAAGTTCCAGAATCACTGGACTGACCCCAAGACAGCTCAGTCTTCTCAGAAGGTGAACATTTCTTTTGGTTGCTATAAAGGTTTTAAACCTTGACATGACTGTCCTGACTGAAGTTATGTGCATCTTCTTTGATAACTAATTGTTTATTGTGATTAGACTCGTGACTGAGCGGATGTTTTATATTATTGTGATGCGAGGCTCACTTTACATCTTAAGACATCGCACACTTTAAGTTGCACACTCCTTGCCGTACCATGAGCTGGACAGCTGACATGTCCCGTCACACTCGTCTGTTATATCCCTCAGTGTTTTCTTTCTGAAGAGATTACATAACGTCCACATCACACACTGTCATCTTATAGACCCCAGAAGGTGTCAGAGTAGGTCTTTGGGTTGACCTGACTAGTTATTAATACATATGACATGACTATACACGTGCACAATTCAAGGTTTCTTGAACAGTATTTTGTGTCTTCACTGCTTAATTTGTCCGTCATTGAATTTTCCAAAGGTGAACACCAGACTGAGGAGCTGTGATGGTGTGTAAATTCAAACTGAGCGCCCTGCTGCAGGGCCTGACTCTCCTCTTGTTAAGCGCGTCCTACGAAGCCTCTTCTCTCGGGCTCACAGTCCATGTTGCACCCCTGAACAGCGCTGGAGGAAACACGGTGAGAAACGTTTTCACTTTTTCTTTTAATAAGTGTCCCTTACTACATGTATATCTCTGCTTTAGACATTTCAGTCACGGCTTGTGAAGCAAAGCAATAAATTAATACATAACATTTTAAAAGTATAATTAATTATTTAAGGCCTTGTGTTGCTCCATCCATTTAAAACTAAATGCAATTAATCAATGATTCATTAATAGAAACCAACAATTTCTCCATATCAGCGTCTATAAAGGCCTATTGCATTTTTTTCTATCCTAAAAAGCCTTTAATTAATTTAATTTAGAAAAACAAATAGAGGTCCATTCACTGTGTAAGAACTACTGTAATCTGTTAATTGAAAAAAAAACTGCATTGATATTAGTGCTGACTATATACAAAACAGAAAAGGAAAGCAATTCCTTAATTATATAGTACAAATAACAATATGTGACAGATTTGACATTTTTTTAATCCTGATTTAACAGATAAAATAATAATACAGTCGTCTGTAGGCCTCTTGAAGACAGTAAGTAATTTTGTCTCTTTGTTTGCTGCAGGTGCGAGCTCATTTCACCGCCATCGCTCCCAATCCTTGTCCAGATTTGTCTGGTCTCTGTTCAGAAGGGGAGGACTGTGAGGTCCACGCCACCCCGTTACCTTTTACTGGCACCAAGCCCGGCTCTGGTTGGTGTGTTCGCCAGTGGCAGAAAACCGTCCCCAGTAAATACAACGCTACCATCAGTTTAGGGTATGTGACCTGATATATATTGTACCTCTCACTTTTTTTCATCTTTAACTTTAGATTTAGTTTTTACTCAGGTAGCTGCAGCTTAGTTTGAGTAAGCCATTTTTGTTGTATAGATATATGATATATCATTAATAAACAATAAATAAGCAACAGATATCACATATTATATATATAGTTTTTACAATTTCCATTGTGTTCAATGAGAAAAATTGTCTTGTTTATTTATAATGTGACTCACTCTGATCTTTGTCTCATGCCTGTGGTGCAGAGTGGTGAGTCAGGGCTTTGTGTTCTTCCTGTAGCCCTCATACCTTTAGGCTGCCTATGTCCTCTGAGCTTCTCTCTCTCTGTCTTGATTTATTGATCCACAATGTTATTCTTCTCCACTGAGTATTTGTTGTCTTATCTCATCTTTTTACACGTTTAGGTCCAACACAGAATTCTATGTATCGATGAATGCAGGACCGAATGTTCGGGCAAACAGTGGGAGACTCAACCAACCTGCTTTCGTGGCTCTCCCTCCTCCACTAAGGTAATGCAAATGAACGCAAATGGATACACCACAACTTGCAGTGCCCAAATGTTGTGAGAAGCCATTTTATTCACACATTATCTTCTCCATCGGAATGAATATGCACTGTGTGTATTTAGAAAGGTTTCAAGATGCTTTTGGGAAAGCCACATCCTTAAAACAATCAGAAAGGCCTTGTGAAAATGACGTGACTGCCTCTTACGCCCCTCTCAAAGTTTGGTTGGTCAGTCTTTGACACAATCTCTGTTGCACACTGCAACCCTCAGTGACAAAACGGACACAGTTGACTACAAGCTGATAGATAATTCAATGTATTTCAGAAGATTCTTATATTCCTCGTCATTTGGTGGTTGGTGGGGACCAAAAAAATTCATGTGTAAATAAGTAAATGGATTGCTAACAACTTTGCCATATGAACTTAAAAGATGAAGATATGTCAGCATTGCATCCACAACTTGTTTTTTCCTCCATGTGGCCAAACGGCATTTTAGGGTTTAATTAAATGTAATTAGTCTCAGTACAGATGTCATGGGACTGATATGACTCCTCTGATTAACAGAGGACTTTGCTTAGAGTTTCCATGTTGGATACATGTCAGGTTATGTTACTTAGTTGTTCAGACTCCAACATGTCCTCCTTTTCTCCCTTGTTGTGATTGTATTCCCATCTTAAAGGGCTGGTTATCTCCTCTTTTTTTTCTGCATGCTGTCGACCCTTGCTGTGTAACGGGATCAGGGGCCGAGTGAACTGCCCTCACCACTTCCATCTGTCGGTGAAAGACCTGGACGGGGACAGGGTGCGATGTCGCTTTGCCCGACAAGACGAGGGAGAGTGTCTCAGCTGCCCTCAGCACTCTTTTATAGAGCTAGACAAGGTGAGTCTGGCTCTGGGGTTTCAGGAACTAAATTTCGCTCTTCTTGGCAAAATAATTATCTTCTGGTTTCAGCAAAACTATAAGGATTTAAACTAAAAACCTGAAGAACAAAGCTGAAAACCCAGCTTCAAGTTATTACTATTATATTTTACTTTATGGAGTTATTATTGCTGATGCATGCACCTATACGCTGCACCTTATTATTGTAGTAGATTGAGGCAGAATCAGTTTGTACTACCTGACATATTTGGCACTTTTGTCACAAACGTGTTATATGTAAAATCATTTTTGAACTTCCTGCAGCCGTCATTATAGGTATATTATTCAACAACGTAACAGTGACAGACACTTCCCTCTATTATATACGAGTATAAAGCGGCATTTGATGAAGATACTTAGCGTGATATTAAACCTATGCTATATACTGTACAGATGAATAATGTTAAAGAAAAAAATTCAGTCAGTCTGAATTGTTAACTCAGCGTGAACTCAATCAAATGCTTTCTGTTTATTCACTTAATTGTCTCAATCGAAATCACAAGGCTCCAATTATTGCGGTACATAAACAGGTTGAACTTTTGACCTCAAATGTCTATAGGTCGACATTCTTTTGCACCTATAAATTTTCCTTTTGCTAACATTCGTGCAAAACAAGTGTGGCCACTGTTTTTTAGCCCTTTATTGTCATTTGCAGTCCGATCCTCCAAAGCTGGCTTCCAGGCGTGGGAAACAATTTGTTAGAAATAGCCGTAGACATCACTGTGTTTGTATTCAGTGGAAACTTAACAGTTCTGTTTGGTTGAACTCTTTCATCAGGCAAGATGCATGCTGACCTTCACTGGAAAAGCAGCAGCAGGGCAGTATTTCATCTACCTGATGGTGGAGGACTTGATTCCTGCGCCCAGAGCAAATTATGTCGTGGACAACTCACCCCTAAGCGCTGTGCCTGTGCACCTCTCTCTCACTGGTGAGTCTGGGAATTGGATGGATGAGATTTTAATTAGGCGGGTACACGATAACAACAACAACAACTTTGTTGAACTGAAGTTACAGAAAAAGGTTTTATTGTCCCTCTAGTGGAAGAGTCCTCTTCCAGTTGCAGTGATGAGCCGGTGGCAACAGACGGTACCCCCGAAGAGGACTCTGTGCTGTTTGTCCTGCCGTTCCAGGAAGTGAAATTTACCGCCAACTTCATGTCACAGCTGGAGAGGTGTGTTCCGAGCTTCCTCTTAATATTATCCTGGTGTTGTGCGTGCTCCCACTAGCTACTTGTTAGGTCACCGACAATGTTAAACAAGTTAAGCAGGCAGGGCCAGATTTACTGTTTTTTTCCTTTTTGTTTTTGTTTTCCTCCTGTTGTTGTTTTTTTTTGTTGTTGTTTGGCACTTCAGAGAGAGACATCCTGGACTGAAACAGAAAGAAAAGGCTTTAAAGTGAATGGCAGCTCTTTCCAGATGTTTTTTAAATGTCTGAACTTTAACCCCTTATCACTCACTGTGGCTAATGTGAATGGCAGCTGTCCGTTCTGTATCTGGTTAGACAAGCTACACGTAAAGCACATGTTTCTTATCTTTTCCGGTGTCTGTTGATTCACATTGTTGTTGAATCACTATCTGATGAGTACGACAGACGAAATGTGTCTCCTGTTGCACATTTGTAATAGTTTATTTACAGCATACAGTACAGTGAATGTGACGCAGTTAAACAGCATTTTGCAGCTGCATCGTCCAAAGTTTGTTGAGTTCTTTTCATCTCAGTTCCTGGCAATTATCTGTTGTCTACTCTATATATTTAACAGGCTCTTTTTTTCCTATATATATTTTTTACACTGATCATATCAGTGTACAGAACGCAGTTTTCTGCATTCTTTTCTGAAGGTGGGTGGACCTTTTCTGAAAATGAAGTGGTGGTGTCACACAGCTCCATTATGTACAAGTAAGAGACGACAGGAGCAACTAAACTAGCCACAGAGACAGGGGGCTGTTAACCGTGTGCAGTCTGCATAGAAACACGTTGTCACTTTAGAGGAGTCACTTTATCACCGTGTCCAAAGAAAGCATTAATTTTGCAAAGTTGGGAACACGTATCCCCGTTTTGTGAGGCGTCACAGATCTTCGGATTAAAGGCTGACGTTGCTTAAGTCCGTCTGTGCCGTGCGTTGTAGCAGCAACTCGCTAATTTAACTCGTTACACAAAAGCTAAAACCCATGTGAGGACAGGACAGGACTGTGCGACGGTGTAACTAAGAAAAGCTGCTGATGACAGTCCACACAGTGTGACGCATT
>JASGAT010342401.1:0-11337 GCA_030220025.1 Chelon auratus | reverse complement strand
TGGTCAAATCAAAAGGACAAGGGGACAAAGGAGTGACACTCAGGTAGTATGATCAAGGCTCTGATCAGCAGGGGAGAGGAGATGGGGAGAGTAGACAAAGGAATATGATCAGGAAACTCTGATCGGCAGGGGAGCAGAGACAGGAGAGATCAACATATGGTTGGAATTGACACGTCTGGGGCAATTCCAACCAATGTCCCTTCAAAGTTTACTTCTTCACTATCTCTCTATCTCTCTATCTATCTATCTATCTATCTATCTATCTGTAAGGGGATTACAACCCAGCAGGACGAATCACTTCCTCTGTGCCGCGGTGATGCACCACTAGTCACACCACATGATTAATTACACAGCAAATCACCACGCTGCCCACAGCTCCACAGACCACAGACACACATGCATCAGCTTGCCCCATCCCGCTGAAACACACACACAGACACCGACACACACAGACACACACCGACACACACATAAGCCCAGGTCCCTAATAAGGAACAAGGAGTGGGGTGGGTTAAGCATCGCTAATGCCAGAGCACTTCCTGTCCAGTAAGCTTGTTTATATAACCCCTGCTTGGCCTACAATCCAGCTCTCTCTCTCTCTCTCTCATCTCTGCTGCGAGCCCTGACATGCCAGACAGTGGTGGCGGTGGAGCAGACTTTTTTGTTTCGGACGACATTACTCATATTAGTTTAATGTGTTTCTCCTCAGCGCCCACGTTTCCTGTCGAAAACTATTTTGCTCAAATAAAAGGAAAATGAATTACATCACAGCCTCCATCCTTCCCACCTCCCCAAAACAACCACAGACATACTGTAGGAGGATGCCAATGTGAGTCATTGTCATCGCAATTCTTACATTAAGCGAGACTTCAGTGTCTCTCCTCCACATACATTTCAGCGCACAGGATACGTTAACTTAATACAACAATGCGAAAGCTAACGACCTACACTCTCAATAATAAAAAGGGGAGCGCCACCGATTCTGCACAGAGTTCATGGGGGGAGTGTAATTGTGAAACTAGGTTGTGCAAGGCCCTTTGTGACGAGCGAAGTCATCTGAGTCAGGGACTTTTGCGGTTGACAGATTGAAAATGAAAAATCTGAGGGTGTACAGAGAGAAAGAGATGACTTTACTGTCCCCACTCCACTCATCTCCAGACTAGCTTGAGGCTACGTTAGCCGCTCATTAGCATGACACCAAAACCTTTCGACCGAACTGCGAGTGGTCGGGTTGCATCGGGCGTAACGTGAAACGCGAAACAAAGAAGAAGGAGAATGTCAATAAATCAGTTCGTGAAAATGTCCATTGTGAGTCTGACAATGCGATACGGTGCTGCTCTAAGGTATTTGCAACCCCAAAATGACTCAAAACATCAGCGGATTTTCACACAAGTCTTGAAAGAAGACAAGGAGAACCCAATCAAACACGTGAAACAGAAATATCACACTTTCGTATTTGTTTACTCAGAAAAATGACCCAATATTACATATCTGTGAGGCGCAAAAGTAAGTGCAACTCTAGGAAATTAATTTAAAGGCCGAATTAGAGTCCATCTGTTCAGAAATGTTTCAGATGACTGTAACGTGACGCAGGTGTTGCTCTGTGCCTCGTTTTGTTTTTTTAAAAATCTGGGTTTTGTCACAGTCTGATCTTTACAACACATGTTTGAACAAACCTCACAGATATGAACAAATGAACAAACAAAAAAGCATAATGGACTTCTCTCCGTCTACTTTTAGGACTTATGTGAAAATCTGCTGATGTTTTGAGTCATTTTTTGTGGTGAAAATACTTTCAAGTATGAGGGATGTACCATTTTCACTTAGTACAGAAACATTATTAGAAAGAAATTCTTGGTGAGACACCAGCTCTGACGCCGGTGGTTGTAGAAGGTGTGAATGAACTGTGGAATTAGCTTCATACAGCCTCGGCGTCAGAGACCAGAGACGTCGTACCACAACCTATCTCAGGTCCTCTACGTCTCACACACACGTGTCTTTCTAGAGAAATCGGACGAGATGACCTCCTGCTCTCAGCTCTAAGCTCCTTACTCGCTGTGTGCTCTGGGAACGGAGCCACATTGGCTCATCATCAGACTTTACAGAGGCTGGAAAGCCAACAAGCACACAGACACACACAAACATATATATATATATATGTGTGCAGAGAATAATCTGCCTATGAGGATGTCATTGATTTATGCTCATCTACAACCACACACACAGAAACAATGCTTTGCCCTCATGCATGACTTCAAAAACTCCACATCTGAAGAGAGAGGGGAAGAAAAAAGCTCAAACCTCCAGGTCTAGCTGCAACAAACTATGCGCTATGGAGGTGGAATAAAGCACTGGAGCTACAGTGAGACTTAATAATTATAATAACTCAATTTAAGTTTTTAATGCTCCGTTTAAAAAGAAAAAAATATTTGTATTGTGTTGCTATATCTCTCTTTTGGCAGTTTGGCACCCAGCCCACACTTTTAGATGCATGTGTCATCATAAACTGATTATTAAAAATAATAAAACGCCAAATTGAAGTCAGCTAAGTGATATAAACTTAGAGGATAGTATTATTATGCCTAAATGCATGTCAAATAAAAGTAAGTGTGTGTTTGTGTTTGCTTGTACAGACAGTTTTGACCCCGTCCTCACTTTTCTCATACCTCTCCAAATAGCCATTCAGGGATTAAAACTTTTGTTTTAGGGTTCAGGTTAGAATTAGGTTTAAGTTTCCGTTTTGGTGGCGAGGGTTAGGATTAGACACTCAGTAGGGACGGTTAAGGTCAGGGCAAGGAGACAGGGGAGGAATGATGTCAGCGAGCGTCCTCACGGAGACCCCGCTGAGTGTGTGCGGCGCCTTACCGCGTGGCCAGTTTGTGGTTGATGGCTCCGCTGTCGGTGATGACTTCACTCAGACGCAGCTCCAGGTGAACCTTTCCCTGCAAGAGCACACAAACACTTATTGTTTTTCCACTTTGATTTATATATATATGTATATAGCGTCAATAACAATAAAAATTGACTCAGCATCAATGTTTCTCACAAGTACACCGTCTTAATAAAAATCTCTAATTACGATTCTATCACTAGATGCAGTATATATATATATGAAACATAATGCTGTTGAGATGTGGCTTTCTATGGACAAATGTAGAGATGCGTCAGAACAACCTTGTTTGAGACGTGCAAAATCTTTCCGATTTGTTATGAGACCACGGTGGAGTAAATTAGACCCTGGCAGGCCGCCGTAGTATTAACATTGTACGGGGAAATCCTGCAACACACTTTGCAAAACCTGGTCTGAGACCCCCCAGAGCAAGCACTAAGGAAAAACTTTCTTTTACACCTTGTGCAAACCCTTAAGCTCATTCAGGGGCGACCTGTCTGCTTGAGGCCGACCGGGTGGCGACAGAAGAAGGGAGAGCTTTTAAATTTCCTTCACCGTCCACTGAAAACCACGCTTTTTAAGTTTCTTTTGTGTGCGAGGGAGATAGATGTGTGACGCAAGGCAAAGTTCATCTGAACCTAATCCACTCTAAAAACCTGTTGAGACTCGGTGATAATCCATCAACTGATTCAACCACTGATCTCATCTCGTAAAAACACGTAATCCTTCACAGATTTACACCAGGGCAGACATCATATTATACATCGCACGTAAAGGGGGGGGATGACCAAAATGTAATTCAGAGAAAGTCAGACATGAACAAGTGGCATTCCTCCACCACCGGAGCAAAATAGCTGTGAGCCTGAACGTCATCCCAAAGCTATTTCACCTCTGAAGTGATTAGATTAATGACATAATGACAGCGTAGTGGTGCAGCTGTCTAGAAAAGCTCCATTAATTAGCAGCATCAGTATGCAAACTCACAGGCGTTCGCTCTCTCTGCAGAGGGAACAAACACAAGCACTTCCACGCACACATGTGCGCACAGGCCAAACAATGCGTCCTCTATTGAAAAGAGAAGAGAGAGACACTCTATCTTCCTACTTCATTTGATCCATCTCCTTCTCTCTTCTCCCTCTTTTCTCTCGTTCTCTCACACATCCTTCCTCTCCCCGGGTCCTCGGATGAATGTGTCTCTGTTTCAGATCCCTGCTCCGGGGCTACACACACCCATCTGTCTGCAGATGTTACTGTTCACTGTTCGCTGTGTCTCTCGCTCTGTGCGTGTCTGTGTGTGGGTGAGTGAGACGGCTGAATAGTGAATAGTAGAAAACACCGCACATGTGCTAAATAAGCACGTTGGGCCGGTGCCAAAAAATGCACTCGATCACTGGAAGATTTTAGTAAGACGACAACGACGCACTGGATCACAGAGGTTTGTTATGTTGTTGATAGGAAACATGTTATGTAGATAAGAGCTCGGCTTTATTAAGGACTTTGTGTATTAGTTGCTATTAGGGCAGATATGTAGTGGATAAAACAGCTGTCAGTCAGATAAGGCGATAAATCCACTTTTAAATGTGCAGACTTTCCTGCACTCGCTGCACAAAAAGCATCAACGCACCGTGAAAATGAGCTCTGGGTGAGCATTTACTTTTTCACACCAATATGTCGTCTCTCGGGCGGCACGATGCCGTGGTTAGGGTTTGCATGTTCTCCCTGTGTCTGCGTGGGTTCTCTCCAGGTACTCCAGCTTCCTCCCACCGTCCAAAGACATGCTGGTTAGGTTCATTGGTGATTCTAAATTGGCCATAGGGTTGTCTGTCTCTCTGTGTTAGCCCTGTGATAGACCGGAGACCTGTCCAGGGTGTACCCCGCCTCTCGCCCAATGACAGCTGGGATAGGCTGTAGCTCCCCTGGTGACCCTTCACAGGATTTGGTCTGTGTTCCACGCATGTAAGTGGTCATAATTTTGCAGGAATTTGGATTTCAGGAAATAAGGCAATAACCAGAATGGAGCATCAGCAGAGAGTGTGGATACTGGCATTTATCGCTGTCCTGGGATCAGTGTTGTGCAAGTTCACACTAAACAAGAACTCGTTCAAAGTTCAGTTCACAGAAATAAAAGTGAACTAATTCAAGTTCATAGTTCATGTTTTTTTTAATTTTGAAGTTCATAGACTCCAAAATGAACAGTTGGAGTTCATTTTTGTTTTTTTGAATGAGCAGCTTCTTGTTCAATAGAATCTCTGACTGACCTGCCCATCCATCCCCAGGCCGTGACAGTTTTTCCACCAGGATCTGTACTGCTGTTTTGAATAACCATTGACTGTGTATACGAGGAAGTAACTCATCTGTTTGTGTGGTGCTGTAGGCGGCTTCTCTTTCACCTGCACCAGCCGTGCTGTATGCACGTTGACTGACAGCTGTCGTAAAACTGTTTCTTCATTTTTTTCCTGAACGGGAGCGAATGTCGTTATTTTTACCTCTGGACTGAGCAAAACTCACGTCTACGCTCACAGTTGGAAAAATTAAGTGTTCAGTTCAGAGTTCACAAGAATATGTTCAATGAACGTGTTCATGAACAACACTGCCTGTGATTCATGTACCATTATTCTGAGGGAAATTGGTCCAAGCAGGCTGCGACCACCGTCTCTAACCGGTCTCAGCTCGATTCATTTGTTCCAGAACAGAGTACGAGTTCTGGGTTCACACCAGAACAAATGTCCCGACCTGAGGTTGAAATGCTCCCAGAAGGTTGGGTGTGAAAGTGCGTTTCTAGAGGAATTTATATATGTTACTATAAGGATAAAACAGCTGTTAAATTCACCTTTAAATGTCTCCATGAATTATGCAGACCGGCCTCCACTTGATGCACAAAACATTAGCTCGTCTTTCTGCTGACTTTCCAGCATATGAGTTGTTTGGACTAATGTTTAGATGTGCATTTTATTTATATAGGCTGATATCAGTGCTAGCAAAGCCACCGTAAACAGAGAGCCATATTTGAACATGAACATATAAAAACTGAAAGTGAACATTTCACTCAGGACTGTCTGTCAGTTCCCTTGTGGGAGAGACAGTGACTTTCGTCTGCTCTATCCCACAAAAACCATCAACATATTCCTGGGACGTCCTGTTATTACGCTCAACAGAAAAAAACAAAACCACAGCACGCAGTCCAGACATGCACTTCACCGTCTACCACAGCCAGCTGTTAGTTATTCATTCATTCATGACAAATGGAAAATATCGGCCGCGCGTTTCGCTGGTTCCCCAGACGATCGCAGACTGGGCTGTAGGTGACTTTGACCCTGCAGGCTCGAATGTTTCGGGTGCACACACGCTGTGTTTGTTTGGGTTTTGCCCTGATTCAAACATTAACACATTAGCACCATCACACATGTGCACATGTACGCCGATCAGCCACAACATTAAAACCACTGACAGGAGAAGTGAATAACACTGAGCATCTTGTGACAATTCAGTGTTCTGCTGGGAAACTTTTAGATCTGGCATTCATTCGTGTGGATGTTACTTAGACATGTAGCACCCACCTAGACCAGACCAGGCACCCCCACCCCATAGCAATGACATTCCTTGACGCAGGATGCAGCCTGACACAGAGACACGCACACTAAAACGCTTTAGAAACAACTCACAAGGTGTTGACCTGGCCTCAAGATTCACTAGATCCCAAACTATCTGCGGAATAATCCACAGAGGCCCCTCCCCTCAAGACATAGGACCCAAAAGCCCCCCCATTAACAACATCCTGTTGCCAGACACCACAGGACACCCTCAAAAGGCCCATGTCCAACTGTTTTGGAGGCACAAGGGAGACCTACACGATATTAGGACATATTAGGTCATAATGTTATGCCTGATCGGTGCATATACTATACTCTTTATTTTTAAGAATATGATTCCTCATTACCTTTAAGAAACATCCCATAAGAATAACAATAGACTTAATATAACTATGGTGAAGCTTAAACTGTAGCAGGTTGAGGAACATTGACCCAGTTGTCCATGTTTGTTTATTGGCTTCTCTTTGTACATTTTCCTAAAAGAACCGTGACAAGCACCAACAAATAAAAGTCAAGTTGCTAATAGAAACAATATAGCGGCGGTGAAATTACCCGAAACCTACCCCCACCCCGACCCGAACACAGAACTAATTCCACCAGCACAACTTGGAGTCACGTTCTGCTCATCTCTCTAAGTTAGCGTCAAAAACAGTAAACACTGCCTGGTGATTTATTTATTTTCTCCCCCGTGGAAGCGGAGCTCGTAATTGCTCTGGGGGAGAAAGGGAAACGACCGACGTCCTGATGGATGATACTGTAAGTTTGCATTAAGACGTAATATAAGCACGCTCCAAATAAAAGGCAGGTAAATATATTTATAACATCTGGTTCAGTCTGTACAGTAAGATGCATTTAACCTCGGGTTTTGGTGTTACTCTGACATATTTTGGGTCGAAAAGCAAAAGAAGAGAGGACGTAGGGATGTGGAGATGGTGCTCTGTCTTTAAAAAAAGTGTTTTTCAGCGTTCTCTCTGTACTGACCTGCACTTCTGAGTCAGCGCTGACAGGTTGTAGCTGGAACCAGGTGTCTTTCCCGTGATATTTCTGCAGGTCCTCCTTCTTCACTGCAACTTTGCCTGCACACACAAACACACAAAGACAAGATGAGCTCAAAAACACAACTCACTTGACACTTTCCAAAGAGCAGGCCTACGAAAAAAAGAAAAAAAATCACTCACTCACATGTCTGCTCATGTACTGTAAATCCACACGGCTTTTATTTTTTTTAATTTTTTTTTTTAATGAACGTATGCACCTGGAGCAGAAATACCGCTACGCAACGTGACCTGGAAACGACCTACGGTTTCTACTACCCTGAAACTACCAACGCCCACACAGATTCACAAAGATCACAATCAGGAGATGCAAAGATTTTTTCAGTTTGTGGTCTGTCGTGATCAAACCCACCGGCGTTCACACCGGCACGCCTAATAACCCTGATAAAAACATCCGCCGACGCAGACACACCCCGCCACTTGCACTTCTTATTATTCAGCGATTTGGGGGACGCTCAGAACAGGACAAAAACAAGAGGGCAGGAGGTAAAAAAAAAAAAAAAAGATAAAACAGGAAGTTAATAACATTTAAACCTAGAAGAAGAAATAATGAAGAGAAATTAAATAAGAATGAAGGGACAAGTAGAAACATGAATAAAGGCACGGCATAAAAAGGGTCACGCAAGAGAGAGCACACTGACCAATAATTAGATTTAGTTCAGGGAAGGTAAGTGACTTGATGTGAGTTAAAAGAGGACATTTTATTATTTTTAAATGCTGGAAATGCATCAAATATCCCAGAAAAGCATCAGAAAACGATGTAGAAGCTCTCTTTACGACAGGAGTGACCATTAAATTACTCAAATTCAAGACAATATTAAGACGTTAAGACAAAAATGCACAACAAAAACCAAAACCCTGTTGTCTGTGAGCAAAAATAAAACAGGAAGAAAACATTTATGCGTGCTGAGTCTGTTCTTTGGTCGAATGTAATCTATATGAACTTCATGTTACATCCTTTCACGTAAAGGAACCAAACTGAGCCACATAGGAGAAGATAAACAGCTGCAGTGTCTGTTATATCCCTCTTAAAGAAAAGACTGAAAGTATTTTATTTTTATAAGGATAGTAGTTTGAGGAGTCGGTCCAGATCCCGAGTCTGGATCCACATCCTCACCTCTGAGTAAAATCTTCCGACTAAATGCACAGCGGCCAACGCGGCTGCAGCTTTTTTATTTTTAGTCGCATCCTACAACAAAAGCACAGCTGACTCTGCATGTTGCCTTGGAGACCGGAGACGAATTGGCCAATGAGGGCGCAGCGGGAGGCGAAGCATGACTGCGTTCTGGTGATGGGGTTTGATTGGCCCCGGGGAAACGCGCACCTGTGGCCACGGCTCACAGAAATATTCACCTGTTCAATAATTAAGGATCACGTAAAATATTCAAAACGGGTTAAAAAATGCAACGAATGTTTAGTTATATTACGCAGGATGACTTCAGAGCTGCCACTAAGAGTTATAGTCAACTTTTAAATATTATTTTAGAGATTATTTGTAAATTGCAGTGGTTTTCTACATAGCACATGTTGTTAACTGTGTTTTTAAGCATGGGTTTCAACTTTCCAAGCCGCATTATGCGCAAAAAATAAGAGGTGTTGGAGCTGTTGTCTACCCACCGATGCTGGAGTCCCTCCTGAAGACGTCCCTGTCGAAGATGTAGAAGGAGAGGTGCCTGAAGCTTCGCGGGATCTCGCAGTAGAAGTCCTCCCCGTAGAACGGGCTGGAGGAGGAGACACACGAGGGAAACTGTGATTAGACGCCTGGCAATACTTAGTAAGCACAACAGCAAACAAAAAGGTCATATTTGTGTCAGCATTTGTTTAAATTATGATTGTTCGGGAACAGGAAATACAGGCTGACAGTAACTAACTAACTAACTAATAACAATCATTCATTCATATTCTGTAGCTGCTTGTCCTCTGGAGGGTCGCCGAGGGGCTATCCCAGCTGTCATGGGGCGAGAGACTGGGGTACACCCTGGACAGGCAACCATTCACAGTCGCACCTACGGCCAATTTAGAATCACCAATGAACCTAACGATCACGTCTCTGGACGGTGGGAGGAAGAACCCAGAACCTTCTTCTTGCTGTGAGGCATCAGCCCTAACCCCCAGGCCACATTCTGTTCCGGTGAGTTAATGATTCACACGCGGATTCAAAGCCGATCCCAGCATCGCCGCTGTCTACCTGTGGGATAACCACACGTGAATCAGTTAACTGACTGACTGACTGACTCATTGATTGATTGGCTAATCTGTAAACTTTTCCTGCCAGCGTGATATCCTTCAGTGTCATGGTTGCTAAAACTAACCGCCGGGCTGCGAGCGTAAACAGACACTTTACTCTTACCCGTTCAAAGATAACTGATTTCTGTTAATTTATCGCTTCAGATATAGAAGAATAAAGCCTAAGGGGGGATTTACATCTTCAACTCCACGAGTCACGTGCATCGCGTTAGCCTGATAACAAAAGGCCCGTTTGTTATCAGGCTGCTGGCTGGAAGGTACATCGGTTCCTACTCACCTAAATGACGACCTCGCAAATCACAGGAATGAGAATCTCGTGAGCGGAGCCCTCGGGGCGGCTGCTAATAATTACCGACTTCTTCTGTCACTCAGCAGACACAGAGACGGGCAGAGGGGCGGATGGATGGACAGGAAGAGGCATGACTGCATTTAACACACTAATGCCATGACCTTAAATGAATGTACTTCAGCTTTGCCCTTAATCGGATCAAATATACCAGATCCGCTGTCTTTTTAAGGCTTTTAATACTGAATTCTGCACCTTGATACATTCCTGCAGAGCACACCCGTTCTTTTATCCTGCTCTGTCCTTTTTTTACGCTCCACGTGTGAACATGAGTACAGTTAAAAGCAGAGCGACTTTAGCTGTTCTGCATTTTCTCGTCTTTGATTTACCCATTGAGTAGTTATTTCCTGGTGCACCTCTCAGTCGGCCTCGTCCTCTTTAGAACAGTTCAAGATCACCACTCTAACCTTGATTATAAATCTTCATAAATTGTGTTTTTACTCCATACCAGCTTTGAGTTTCAACCTATAAACCGTGGTTAAGATATGACTTTTACTAGGGGAGCTTCGGACTAATGGTGGTGGCTGGAGAAGCCGCTTTGGCATCCTCCTGTGACTGTGGCTAAAATAAGCTAAACAAAATTAAAAACACCCAGTCGCCTTGCATTATCTCTCTGCTCACTGATCTCCCTGTGTGTGCGGACCGATGTGTTAACTACAAGGTTCACACCTGTTTTCTTTTTTCTTCTGTCCCACAGATGTGCAAATATTGGTAGAGTCAACAACCGAGAACCACCGGCCAATCAAATACGCATTTAAAGTACGGCCACGCTGCATAACGTGTTCATTTAAAATGACACCCAAAGAGAAAACAGAAAATTGGACTGAAGTCAGGACAACATTGTTGACGCAACACGTTATGCAGCATTGTATCGTGTAACGCCTGTGGAACAACTGTGAACAAATTCCTCGTGTGTAAACATACACCGATCCGGCAAAACATTATCACCACCTTGAGCCTCCAAAACAGTTGTGACTCATCAGAGAATGGACACGGTGGTGTCTGGCAGCCGAATGTTATTCTGTTTGGGTCCTATGGGTTGAAGGGAGGGGCCTCTGTGGATCATCCCACAGATACTTGATCAGTTTTGGATCTAGTGAATTTCGAGGCCAGGTCAACACCTTGTGCTGTTCCTAAAGCGTTTTTGTGTGTGTGTCTGTGTCAGGCTGCATCCTGCTGGGAATGGCTGCTGCCATCATGGAGTGTCAT
>JASGAT010342398.1:0-13812 GCA_030220025.1 Chelon auratus | reverse complement strand
ACAACTTAACAGAGGAGAAAAGAAGGTATCGGATTGATATCAGTATCGGCAGATACTCCAAATTGCAGTATCGGTATCGGTATCGGACATGAAAAAGTTGGATCGAGCCATCCCTAATCTAAATATCGTCCGAACGACTCCAAATGGCACCAAAGTTATATGAGTGAGTAAATGATCGTATTTTATGACAGAAGTAAACAGAAGGTTACAGGTTGTAAAAAAACTGTAATTCCCCTTTAACATGGAGGTCTATGGGGATTGACTCACTTTTGGAGCCAGCCTCAAGTGGCCGTTTGAGGAACTACAGCTTCATGCTGCTTCGTTTCTCAGCTCCAGAAAAATCACAGTGTGCAGCAGATAATGAACAATGGGAAGCTGTAGAAGACATGTGGTCTCAAATCCACTTTTCTAACCGCTAGCCCACAGGTCCACCTTTTGTTTCTCCTTTTTAAATGTCTGTTCTTATTACAAAGCCAAGGCTCTATTGTCCATCTAAACAATGGTATCTTAAAATTGTTTATGCCGTTTAAAGTGTGGGAATTTCACTATTATTTTCCACCAGACTTATCAGGATTTTCTTTTAAAAACTGAGCGTGCCTTAGTTGTAGCTCTATTTATGAATCTAGCTGCAATAAAAAGATTGGCGCCTTCTTACAGGCATTGTTTATTCATCAATTTACTGGGCAGGAATATTTATTGCATAGGGGTTTTAATACCCGGAATAAAGTACAGGTACTATGAACTCTGCAGACACTAAGCCACACTGCCAAGGAAGCGCTGCTCTTTTAAACATAATCTTTTTCCACTGTGGAAATATTACGAGAGTAAGTGAAAGGTCAGATTTAAAAAAGGAAAAAATAAGAAGCATGCATGAATGTCAAATTAGGATTGCTAAACGAAATGCAGAAACCTCTTTATTTAAGGAGTTTGAAATTTAAATGAGACATCATTCACCATTTTTCCATGACAGAGCACACGACGGAGGTCAAACACTCGTCCATATTTGGTCGCAGTTACACAGGGACAGATCCTCTTTGTGGGAGAGGGAGATCACCATAATTTGCTCGACTGTAAATCAGCCTCTACGGAAATTTGGTGGCTTCTAAAAAAGTTAGAACTGAATGTTTTATGGAAAAGCAGTGACACATAACGACTTTAATTTATTGTAGTATAAATCAAAATCCTACTCTCAAGTGAAATCATTGCAGGTGAGAAAGCAGTAATAAAAACTTGCTTAAAGGGGAATTACCGTTTTTTACAACCTGGACCTTATTTCTGGCATAAAATACAATCGTTTACTCACCAATATAACTTTGGTGTCATTTGGAGTAATTCGGATGGCATTTATAGTGGGAGTGACTGGGGCACCGAAACGCAGCCTCTAAATAACACATTATCTGCCGCGAAACTGGTTCATTTCAACAATATTTTGTTATGATACGCTAGTGCTATTCCCCGTTGAGTCCAGAGTTACCTGTTGTCATCATCCAGGGTCTGTAGATTGACCTACTAACCTCTGACCTGGATGATGTCATCTGTGAGCGCCGCACGCACCTGCGACGGTTGGCTTGTTTACCTGTAATGTGCTACCGCAAGTTTTTTGCAACATATTTTTCTGATTCTGAGGTTGTGGACGACGACTTTGTTTATGATGGACGTCCTTACCGTTTTGAGCCAGAGTATACGGATGAGGAGCTCACTGAAAGGAGGATGCAGAGGCAGAGAGAGGAGCAGCTGACCAAACAACAACAAACTGCTGCACATCCGCGAATAGATAACAGTTAACTCCAGACGCAACGGGGAATAGCACTAGCATGTCATAACAAAATATTGGTGAAATGAACATGGTTTGCGGCAGATAATGCGTTATTTAGAAGCTGTGTTTCGGTGCCCCAGTCACTCCCACTATATGGATATACACTGATCTAAATATCGTCTGAATGACAAATGACACCAAAGTTATATTGGTGAGTAAATGATCATATTTTATGCCAGAAATAAGGTCCAGGTTGTAAAAAACAGTAATTCCCCTTTAATTGCATATCTTTCTTTTTAATCTGACACAAACTGCAGGCTGTGATATTTTCTCCCTTCCAGCAACTTTACTGAGCTTTGCAAAAATGTTAATAAAACGCTGTGATGTGCTGTACATTTTGACGCGGAAACGCCTGACCCGTGACCCGCTGTCTCCCCCGTCCGCTCGTCTTTTCTACTGTATCAGCAACACGCCAGGACAGTTGTCGTGATTATGCACCAGGCGCTGAGGGCTGCAACTGGTTATGCAATTGCTCTGCCGAGTGGTGCTCGGCGCGCTTCCGCGATGGCACTCATGGGCCGCTGAGTGACCTGAAGAGGTCTCTGAGCTGTGGAGTAATTATCAAGCCCCCGAGAAGTTTCCAGAGAATGAGGTTATAATATAAAATATTCTTGAGACAGAAAAGGAAAATCAACCTTCTAGAGATTGCACTTTTATTATTCACCTTTCTCTCGCTGCGAGCCCCCTTGACATTCATGTGGAGAGCGCAGAGGGGTGGTATTAAATGTGCTTACAACATTTTAATCAGCCTTTTTGAGAGTGGAAAATTACATTGTAATGCAAATGTGAGTAACGGTTTGTAAAAATCAGTTGGGTATGTTGGAATGAATCACCAAACATTTTATTTATCCGTGTTTGATTTAATTAAGAGATTGTTAGTAGGGTCAGAAAAGTAGGGATTATTTTATTTTTTGTGTCCTTCCTTTTGTGGTTTATCTAAAACGAAGCTCAGTGTTACATCAGAATTATTGTGTCTGCCATCACTGCACATTTTCAGACCATGGGTGCTTTGAATTTAGGTCTGCTGCTTGATGATCATCAGTAAATTTCCTACTTACAGCTAACTACAGAAAAATGATCCAAATTTGCTTATTTTTCCTTCTAGTGTGGCGTTAAACAACAGGTAAAAGTGTAAGAAATTTCAGACACCATATGTATTTTATTAATTGTGCTTAAATTGACTGGCTATTATGTTTTATTACTTTAACTTGTAGCTTGTTCACGTTCTTTCAGCCTCATCGCTAAGCTAACAAGCCCCCGCTGGCGGTTCATACACTAAACTTAGACACGAACAATAGGGCTGGAAATGCTACTCTGCTTTCTAAGTTCATTCATTTTCACCTTTAAAGAAAGAACAAACTGCATAGTGTGATATTGGTGGAAGTTACTTTATTCAAATGCCTCTCTACTTTTTATAATCAATGTACTCAGTGTACTTTCTGTGTGGAGTTTTCATGTTCTCCCTGTGTCTGCGTGGATTCTCTCCGGGTACTCCAGCTTCCTCCCATCGTCCAAAGACATGTTTGTTCGGTTAATTGGTGATTCTAAATTGGCCGTAGGTGTGCATGTGAGTGTGAATGGTTGTCTGTGTCTCTGTGTTAGTCCTGCAATAGACTGGAGACCTGTCCAGGCTGTACCCCGCCTCTCGCCCAGTGACAGCTGGGATAGGGGTCCTCTGGGTTTGTTTAAAACACATTTAATATCAGCTCATATGCAGCATTAATGACTCGCCGATGTTAAGACGGTGCTGGCAGCTCAGACTTTAACCCAAGAATTTACTGTTGTGGAGGACCTGCTTTAAACTGCCATGTTTAAATATGTCTCAGAGCATTGGGACTTTTAATGAAAATGCGGTTTGTGCAAAGGAAGTCTTTCAGTATCTAATCCTGCAGTTTTCTTCTGATGAACTTCCTTGAAAATGAAAACAAACATATTATAAGTAAACCACATTTTCACATCCATAATGCAGTATTTTGTAGAGTCTTTACAAGTGTCGGAAATATTTGGTAGTCTGCTAATTTCATTTTTGATGTGCAGATCAGTGATGCATCCAAAGGCACACAGCGTTAATGAGGCTGTATGTCAGTAGGAAAGTCCAAAAAAAATAATAAATCAGGAAGGTGGAGAACTGCACAGTTCTTTTTCTTGCATTTTTGTTTTGCATTTGGTTTTGATTTTAATGAATATTCCAAATTAACTTATTTGAACTGCTTAAAACCAGGGATGGGGTGCTGTATGGGAATTGCATTGACACATGCTTTCAATACATTTGTCATTAATTGCGATGCAGGTAGTTGCTGATTCTCAGCACTGTCTGCTGCCCACAGACTATTACACAAGAGCACAAAACAACCGAAAAACATCCTGCACCAGAGTTGCACCGTCCAAAGAAAACAACATGCCTCCTCTCGAGTCTGCAACATCGTCAACCTTAACTTGGTGCAGTACTGGCTCCCACATCTTTCCAGTTGCAGGTTGCATTTTTGTCTTTTTTGGAAGAATGAGTTTGATTTTTAGGGACGGCGCCGCGGTGCAGTGGTTTGCACTGTCGCCTCTAGGCTTGAATTTGCCGTGGGCCATTCTGTGCGCTCTCCCTGTGCCATGTGTTGGTTTTCTCCTCCTGCATACATCTAAGGTTAACCGGTGATTCTAACCTGGCTGTACGTGTGAATTGTTTTTCAGTATCAGAGAGACTCGGGGTGCTCTTTAATTGAGACTTCATATCATTATAGCATTTTTCTTTTTTTAAGAGTCTGATTATGTACAACAAGATAATGATTATTACATTACATTGTCGTGTTCCTGATCTCACGCGCGGTGTGTATGGATTTCACAGTCCCCCTCAGCTCATATCTGGGTTGATTATCTAACCGTGGAGTGGAGGAGCTTTGCGACATGTCCAGAGCATGCAGTGTACGGAGGGCCTGGCAAATTTTCCTGCAGATCTTCTTAGAGGACACCTAATCACAAGTGACACGGGAGCAGCTCTGCAAATTTGATGGTAATCCATACTGAAGTCAGAAACATTTTCAAGGCTCTCAGCTTTTCTTCCTAGATAAAAAGGCGCAGCTGACTTTGTGCCACGATGGCTGTGACGTGACACCTGTACTCAGTCATTTACACACACACAGACACACACAACATAGGATGGCACTAAGAAGTAAAAAGAGGGGCTTTATGCACCCGAATAGCTTTGAAATCTGCCAGAGACCTCAAGGTGGCTTGTTTGCGTGCAGGTTTCTCCATGTCACTCTGGCATGCGTAGCTCTGCTTGGCACTGAATCTCAGGTTTTGTTGCCCTTGTGGAGTGTGCGTGCATATTTTACCGTGAGTCTCTAACCTGCACATTGTCATGCCTCACCAGAAGAAGCTTTCCCTTCCCTTTAAACATCCACACGCGCGCGCGCACACACAAACGTGCGATGAACTATTTTTTTGGCTGTCAAAGCATAGATGAGGTTTCAAGGTTGACATATGACAGAGACTGCCTGCAGCTCTGTCTACTGTTGTGAGCGGGTGTTGCTTTTTTCTGTTTTGACCTGAATGCATCGTGACACTGGAAAAAGAACGCAAAGAAATAGGTAAGCAGAACGTTAAATATATTATTACTGCATGTAAATTGAAGGTGAATGTTCATTGCCCTCGTTGTAGTAGTGAAATTAGGCGTCCAGCGTTATCTGCACCAAACTTCCAGTTCAAACATAGGCAGTATAAAGATGGACTGCGTACTGCTCCTCAAAAGTGGTCAAGTAGAGCTCCCCCTGGTGGCTGGCTGCAGTATAGGTCATAAGCTCCACCTCCTCCATGTTAGTGGATGGGACTTGGGCCAAACTAAAACACTAAAATACATGTTATTGTATGTTAATTTGGATAAGTTTTGTTTTAACTAGTTTGACAATAAAGAAACAGGATGTGACATTATGGCAACACCAGCTGCCATGCCAAAATGAGATGAATAAGTTTTGCGGCAGATAATGCGTTATTTAGAGGCTGCATTTCGGTGCCCCAGTCACTCCCACTATATGGATGTACGCGGCTCTAAATATCGTCCGAATGACTCCAAATGACACCAAAGTTATATGGGTGAGTAAACGATCTTATTTTATGCCAGAAATAAGGCCCAGGTTGTAAAAAAAAATGGTAGTTCCCCTTTAAAGAGACCCAGGTAACAGTTTTCGTTCCCTTTCTGTAAAGGCTGTGTGACCCCGTCCACAGCAGTTCATTTCCTGGCTTCAGTGCTGCTACCTCTCTCCAAACTGGGAGCTCGCCAACGACCTTTACGGCGATAACACTAGATCAATAAGAAGCCTACCTCATACAACCCCACTTCAAATACACCAAACTATCCCTTCAAAGCAAAACAGACAAATGTATTTGGTTCCGTAATAGCCTGGCGAGAGCCACTTGAATTCTCACTGCAGCCTTGACTGTGAATTGAGATAATTAACGACTGGCTTCAGGTTTAGGATCTAGTTTGGTTAAAAATGAGGCCTGTGTTCATGCAGTCGTTGTTGTTTTTTGATGTTTAATGGCTCTTTTGATCGTCCCTCCGGAGGGCTGCTCTATCAAATCAACCTGGCAAACCTCCTCATTAGTCCCGTATTACCTCTGACTTCACACAGAACCCACCGACGGTCCAACATCAGATACTTTAATCAGCGACGGTCTCACATGGGACCTGCACGTGTGCGGCTACGTTCTGATTCTGCTTTTCTTTTCACCATGTTTGTCCTGCTGAGACAAGAAAAGGGGGTGTCTCACTTGGCCGAGGCGGCGGCGGCACATTTGTGGAAAGAGAAACAACACGGTTTATTATAAATAAAAGATTACTGAGAGGGAAAGAGAAAGCAGAACGGGAGCACATCAGTTTAACTGTTCCCTGGTCAGTACGAGGACAAGACACTTTCGTACGTTCCAAGATCTTGGGTTTCTTCAGGACTTTCACGGCCAGTTTCACTGACACTACAAACCAATAATCAGTTATAGGATAATATATTTACATGTTACTGCTCCAGTTGCTGAATCTCAAGAAAAGAACAAGTTCATAAACATGTTTTTTGTGTTGCTAGTTGTTTATACCGGCCACTTTATTTAATACATCACTTGAAGCAATCAGAGGAACTGTACTATAGTATCCTGTTGCTTTTGTACATGGATTGTTTGTTTAAACTAAACATAAATTAGCTCTCAGGCACGTACTGTATAGTAAGAGCTATATCATCAAGCTTTATGCAGCTTTACATATTTATTATTATTTTCTTTCATGGTTGCTCAGGCATGCAAAAGATGCACGTGTACAAATTAATGAGGGATTCTTCATCTTCTAATACTTAAAATACACATCAAATGATCTAAATATAGAGTAACACCCAGTATTTTATCATGCTGTGATATGTGAGAAGTGGTTCTCACTCTTTTGGGTCTTTTGGAGTCTTTAAAGTGACAGTGTCTTCCTTCCACCCCTGATAACTGGTCCCATGTGTCTGCAAACCAAATTATTCAATAATACAGGTTAGAAGAAAGTATGAAAAATCTTCACGGTTCACAGACTGGAAAAAGTGATTGGTGCAGGGATGCATTTATTTTGTGTATGTAGGATTAAGGAAGGGCAACTGTGGCTCGGGACGTACAGGAGATCATCCATTTCTCACAAACTCAGCAAACCAATATAAGTCATAAATGTTGAGAAGATATGACTTTAGCTGGAGAGGAGTCACAAGGGGGACGGTCCAGAATATCTAAACAACTATGAGATGGCTTTGCATGGTGACTCATCATCCCCAGAGGACGAGCAGCTGACTTTGGCGAGCCACTTTTCCTGTGTCAGCAAGTTGATGCAGTCCAACTTTTTTTTTTTTTTTTTCCCCTGAAACATCTTGATAACTTTTGGATGGAGTGAGGATGAACTCTAAATACTTTGGCAACCCCCTGATTTCTCCACTCAGTGCCTGCAGTAGATAAGACTTTTCATTTATTCAGTGAACTGTCCAAATATTGGACGGGTTGCCTCATAATTGGTTTCACATTCATGGTTTCCAGAGACTGAATCAAGATAAATTTCATCGATTTAAAACAAAGGCAACTAGACCTGTTTTACCATGTACTCTGAACGGGTGAGGTGGGCTTACCCAAAAAAGTTTCTCCCCCATTGACACTTTGTGTTTAAAGAGCTGTTGGCTGTTAATGGGCTGTTAGAGAACCATTATCAATGAATAATGAGGTTTATCTGAATAACAGCCTTTGATTCAGTCATTTAGAACTAGAAGCCACTTGGATAAGTGGTGAAACAGCTTTGGGAAAACTCAAACAAGTCCAGTTTCCTTCGCTTTAGCTTTTTTAAAGCTACACCATGACCTGGATGACTGAGAATCTACAGACATAAATCACATCTTGTGCCACCAGCAGGTCAAAATATTTTGGTTAATGATGAAATATCTCCAAAACTAACAGTACCGCCTTCAGGCTTAGATATCTTTATTGCTAATTAGCATTCAAGAATGCTAAACTTGGATAGTGGTTGTGATGCAAACCTTTCATCCAGCATTTTGACACTGTGAGTATGATGTTTGCATTTGTCTCCAAGACTAATCTTGTTTTTTTTTTGTCTTGAAAGGGAAAAATTAAATCTATAAACTGAACATAATACAAAAAAAATGTGAAATGAAACGTCCAGAATCTTCTGAACCATACATCAACACCTTGCGGCTCTATGCTGATCACACGCTGGAGGTCATAGGTCACCCAGCTTCTTATTTCCATCAGTGGTTGTTGTGAAATCGGTAGCTCTCGGCCTCTCTGCCTCATTCTGCACGCTCTGGCTCGCATTCCCGCTTGTTCTCACCGCAGCTGACGGCATCAACCGATCGGAAGAACATCTCTATAGCTAGCAAGTGCCAACAGCTTGTTTGGTCATAAAGCTGGGCTCATGTCTGAAGCCATGCAAGCAGAATGATTAAGACGGGAGGGTTGTGTGTCGACTGTACCACAGACAGCGGCCGCAGAGCCCGGGGGTCACGGTTATGTAACACCGCTAATGTCAGACCTTCACAGAAGATGAGACCCAGCATCCACGTTGCCATTTTCTTTTTACATCAGTTAAAGTAATCGCATTACGGACGATCTGAAACGCTAAAAGCCGGCCGCTCGAAACCAGCATGTGCCATTAATTCGGGTGTAAAATGAAGATGGAACTGGGCTGACGTGTCCTGCCTTCAGTGTTGGAGTTTTTATTGTTTCTCTTTTGTGCCGCTAACATTCAATCCGTCAGTTGTGCTGTGATTATTCGTGATTGATTTAGAGGCACAAACATTCTCGAGGGTAACACAAAGAACCAACAGGAAATCAGAGTTGAATGGGAGAGAGGGAGCAGGAGCGAGGAGCGTCGGTATGGCGAGCCCGGCATTGTGTCATCTGCCGACAGAGATAGAAAAGCTCCAGGTGTTAGTGTTGGTGGAAAATGAAAGCGCAGTAAATCGCTGAGAAATCTTCAAATGTCTCAAGATGAGGAGAGAAATGATCCCCGCTGAGAATAAAAACACCGTCTAGAATTTACAATTTTAGTTGAGCGTTGGGACAGATTAATTTAGCAGCATTCACAACAATAATGACAGTTGCTGTTTTTATTTTTACTTGGTTACAGAGTCTTGGTTAAAGAAATAGTTTGACATTTTAAGAAATGGACTTATCCTCTTTGTTTTCAAGAATTAGACGTTAGATCATCATGTCGTCTGTCAGTTAAATGCGAAGTTAGAGCAGCAACATCCAGTTAGCTTAGCTTAACATAAGGACTGGGAGCAGGAAGGAAATGGCCAGTCTGGTTTTGTAAAAAGATAACGAATGTTGCATTGAATTGGGGTCATGTTCAGGAGGAAAGCCCATGTAAGCGGCCTGTTAGCCTCCGTGGCTTCTTCAGGCTGTTAGGTCCAGCAACTGTTCTGTAATTGGTCAGAAATTGGAAGTGGGTGTGGTTAATGCGGAAAAAGCGGAAAAGCTAGCAGCCACTCTGTGAGATCCCAGATGCTAATATTCGCAGTGTGACCGCTAATCTCTCCTGGGCAGAGATCGGCATACTGTGTGTTGGTGCATGCTGAATGAATGAGCACACGGTCGGCAGACATCCGAGAATAATAAATCATCCGCCTCCCACATCTCCCGCAATGCTTAGCGCGTGTGCTGTATGCTGCAGTGGGAGGGGCCTATGAGGACTTCCCCAGAGTTCGGCACTTGAGTTTCTCGTGAAGTACAAAATACATGGCCAAAACGAACTTTGTTCTTGTTCTCACAGTCTTATAAGTCAGAAATTTCTTGCTTCTCGTGGAGTATGTAACAAGCTTTAGAGAGCAACAAGTTGCCTTGCAGCGATGGTGATCACGACTTACAGCTTGAATGCCAAGCATTTTACGAGCCAATAGGTTCATCTTGAAGGCAGCATTTGTCTGCATACCAGATTCTTTAGAGTACAGTTTGTGACTAAAAATGACTCGTAGCCAGATGGTTTTGAACTCAACGTTATCATGGAACAGGAAGTTTGTTGTGCATGATATATGTTCAAATTGAGGAAGTGGGTGAAGCTTTGAGTTCCCGTGGCTGCATTTTAATGCTCCGCCGATCTTGGCTGCTTTGATGGCGTAGCTTTTATTAGCGCTGCAATGTGAGACGGACAAGGACAACAAATAATAAAGGGAATAACACATTTTTCAACTAAGCCTGCGAGAAAAAAGAAAAAAGAAATACAGAGAATTCACATTTCAAAGACATACTGGACTTGAGAGTCCAGGATTTTTTTTATTTTTTCTCTCTTGCTTTTTTTTTTGTGAGTGGCAGCAATTAGTGTGACATTTAAGTCTTTGTTTGCCTCAAAAAAAGGAAATTAAGTGTCTGTGTTTTAAAGATCAGGTACCACACGGTGGGGATTTCAGTTTGTAATTCTGACACAACATAACACACAACATCTTCCTCAGAAGAGATGGTTCTCAGCACATAAAAAGATGTTTCCTCTCTATGTGATTAAGAGCAGGAGAGCGAAGCAGGCCATTAATGGAGTTTTCTCCTAGTGATATAAAGGTCTAGGCTGACAGGCATATTTTCAGTCTCCTGTGAAAAATCAGTTGTCTTTATGCAACGAGACTGAGACATGAGAGGAACTGAATACCGGGCAGCCAGAGGTGGAGGCTCTGGGAAGATTAGAAATCCACAAAACAGCCACTGTCACCCAGTTTTAATTTATTCCTGTGAATTTGCTCTGCTACCCCTGAAAAAGACTCATCCGCAGATTATTCTGAAGAATAATGACAATTTATTCTGCAAGTTGCCAATCTCAGGAGACAATAGAGTGAAAGATAAAGCCTGAGGAAAAGGGAGGAGGAAGAGGTGAAAATATGGGATTGCATGTTTGCAAAATGTTGTACAAGACCGTCTCCAGCCTCGTTAGCGTTAAATTTAGTGCTCTGATTTGACAGCATGCTGATTACTTAGACTTAGATAAACTTTATTGATCCACAAGGGAAATTGCTTGGTCAAAGTAGCTTAGTTGCACATAAATAAACACTCGTAAGAACCACAAGTAAAAAAAAGAAAAAAAATGTGCAGAATTAGAATATAAACAAATGTACAAGACATAGAGACGGAAGAATATATATTATATACATAGGAATGATAGTAAGGTGTGATAGTGTCCACTAACATGAATAACACGGAGTTATCTGTTACACAAAGGTGAGTTGTTGTACAGGTGGACTGAGAATGTTATGAAAGAAGCCCTGCAGTGTTCACTGTGGGAGTAGAGCTGGATCAATCCGTTGGTGAATGAGCTCCGCTGCCTCTCTATTGTCTGGTGTAATGGATGAGATGGATTGTCCATGATGGAGAGCAGTTTACTCGAGATATTCTTCACTGACAAAGTGATGTAAAGATTACCTGTACCAGCTGATTTCTGGAAATGGCTTTTTGAGTCAAATGTACAACAATCATGCAAAGTGGGCCTCGTATTCAAAGTGGGCAACAATTCACAGCAGAAAACATTTAGACTGCAATGGTTTGGCCTGACGTGGCATATTATATTTTAACATACTGGTAACTTCGAGCAATTTTCATTTCATCTCAGGTGAGAATAACCCTTACATCTGAAAGAGACCATGCCTGGTGTCTAAGCTAAAAACACAGCAGAAGCAGATTAATGTAAAACTGTAATGCAAAGCTTCAGACTGAATTCCTAATTTTGTAATGCTCGGCCATCCATGCATGAAGAACTGCAGCCTGTCAGATGTCATTTGCGTCCTTGAACTCATCGATCAATAGATTCTTCCTGTCACTTTGTGCAGTTTATTTTCGGACGATGTTCACCGTCCTGCAGAAGGGCTCATCAGTGGGTTTTTTATGAGTGCAAATGGCATCGCTCCACTCCACTAAACAGCAGAGGACTGAAACACAGCATGCATCAGTGATTAAATAAACAGAGATAAACATTGCTGGTGCTATCTACCACTGAGAACGCAATGTCCTCAGTGTGGTTTCAGGGAATTTGACTTAAACAGGGAAGGAAGAGCAAAGGAGGACGGGGGAGGAAATATGAACACATGAAAGGTAACACTGCGTGCACATAGTAACCCCAGTCCCTAACAATGACACACTCAACTGAGTAGCATTGTGGGAGAGGGATGAGGCAGTTTTGGAAGTTTCATAAGGGTCAACGTGGTAATTGAATCCCTTAACAAGAACATTACCAAAGTTCCAATAATTTTGGGACATTATACAGCATGTAATTTAAGCTTTATCGTATTATACAAATTTTAAGATTTTACATTAACTTAAATGACACAGTTTAATCTTTGGTTACCAAAATAGAGATGAAAGGAAACATTTTCCAACTTCTGTATGGAACAGAATAAAAGTCTGGCAGCTTTTTATCATCATGAGATGTGATCAGAATTAATGATGCTGTTGACATGATGGAGAAAGACAATACAGTAGAATAGGACCAAGAACGCTTCCCTGGGGAACTCCTTTATCAAAATTAAAAGTCTAAAAAACATAAAGTCTAAAAATACATACACAGAATCGATAAAAACTGATAAAACGCTCACATGACTGACTCTTGATTGTTTATGATGATATCAAATTCAGATAGCTGCTCCCTCTATGAATAACAGGTGCTGTAAAGATAAAGATGAAGCGTAGAGGAACACCATGGCCGCCAAACTGCTGAGTGTTCTTATAGGTCACGAACGAGGTAATGATCGACTTCACTGTCTCAGCTGATCATCTGGGCACTTTCTCCTTGGAAGTGGAACAGAAGAGTTTATAGTTGGCAGCCACAAAGGTGCGACTGTGACTGTTACATAATAAATATCACAACAGGGGTGAATAAACTCGGAGTCACCTCATCCCAACTTCGGTTACGTAACGTGTCACCGAGGCCCGGCTGAAAAGTTGATGAAAGCAGCAGTGACACAGCCGAATGCAAATTCTGGATCAGCGACATGGTAGGTGTGCACGCTCCATTTAGTGAAAGGCGTGATTTTAAAAACTGTGAATACAGGGAGATGAAACAAAAGCAGAAAAATAAACGTCCGTTAGAGGGAAATAAGTCACAGAAACGCTTCAGGATCAAACCTCGGCTTGTTGGGCCTGTTAAAATGCATATCCTGATGAAGCAATTCTGAACCAGCAGCTTCAATATGCAGAAGTGAAATGAAAACATTCTTTTGTTGGTGCTGTGAAAAAGGATTACGTTGTTATACCGTTAGGAATTTAGTAGAGCAACAATTTTCAGCTGATTGAATATCAGTACTGTGATTGTGGAGAGCATCTCATTTATTATTTATTCATGGAAGGTACAAAGGATGAAGATTGACCACTTACCCTGCAATTTATACCACGCTGAATGCTAAATATGTGCAGAATAACGAGCATACAGTATAAACAGCAGCCTACTGTAGCACGCACAGTGTATGGAGTGGCCTCTAGCTCTGAATTCACATAAACCAGCTTTTCCATCA
>JASGAT010342396.1:0-15733 GCA_030220025.1 Chelon auratus | reverse complement strand
TTTTTTTTTTATTTGAATGCAACTTGTTTAGTAAGATAAAATATTTCCACTCAGCATCCAATGTTTTTTATATTTACTTACCCGTGGAAGGATCATTATTTCAGCTAATAAAGAGGCTCCATCCTGGGCTGTCCTTTGGACTCAGTGGAGCAGATGAGTGAGAGAAGGATGTGTCATCCTGAACAACTCCTCTCACCCTATATGACACTGTTGGGTCCTATAGCTCCTTTATTTATTTATTTATTGACAGTCAGAGAGTGCTGCACACACAGTAAGAAAACGTGCTACCAGAGGCCTTATGTCCCATAAGGCAATCAGACTCTTTAATCTTAACTGCTGCTGGGTGACTCCACTCCTAAAGGACCACCTATATATCAATATATCTATCTGTTTCTCAGGAATACTGCTTATCTTTTACTTTATAACTTTATCATATTTGGTCTTCTCAAGTGCGATTGTCCTATTGGAGCTGTCAGTATTCCTGAATATTCATGATGCCTATATAATATGTATCAGCCCTCACATCTTCTACCTCATGTGTTTGTTTGTTTGTTTTTTTAACTCTTACCTTATCTTACGTGAGACTAGCTCATAATAATAATGAATGTCCAGCGTGGTGTATTTTCAAACATAAATTAAACAAGGAGGACCTGATTACTCAGTGAATGTAAAAGAGTAACATCTATAATCAAGTGTTGAAGCGCTCTGTCTAGAGATCTTTCATTGTCATTTTAACTAAATATAAAGTCAGGAAAGATGAGATGACAGAGCTGAGGGGAGGACCAGAGACGCTCATTGTGTCTGACTCATTTGACCTCTGGGCCTCAGGCTGGCCTTTGGCTCCGAAGCGTCACTACGTGCCGAACTTTACGACACCACTGTGGCTTTTCATACAGCCACTTCCAGGTCTGACAACACAGTTACAAATATTTCCATATGAGATGAGCATTGACAATAGCCTTTGTGAGTGTGTATGTGGATATGGAGTTCATGAATGTGTGCCAAGCATATATGTTATTAACTGAGCATATGTGGAAGGCTGAGTTTGTGATTGTCACTAGACATACATGTGATGCATGTGTGTTCTGGATCATGATGTCCGGAACAACAGCATATTGTGTCTTCCTTTCCCATATTTCTCATCATCAGCACTGTGGCTTTCCAAATTCCACTGGTGTGTTCACAGTGCAGCGGAAGGCCCTGTTGTCAAACCCCCATCCTGTAGTAATAGGAAACATAGCATCACTTTTCCACTTTCTCCATTACTTTTCACAGCTAATTCAACATATACTGTGTGTTCCTGTTTGCCAGTCTCTCACTCTGGACTTGATTATTTGTACTAGATAAGGGCTGCAAAGTTTGCTTTTTTATCTATTTTAGCGTTTGTTGTGTACTGTGTGCTAGTGTTTTATTCATTCCAAAAGATCTAAAAATCTGTTACAATTGTTTATGTTGAATTTCCCTGAGGTGGTAAAGCCACTTTCATCATCATGTGAACATTTGGATGAATCAATTTTAATTTTTCAATGCACTTTTATTTAAATAGCGTCAATAACAATACAAATTGTCTCAAGACGCTTTACAAAATCTTGCCTGAAACTCCCCAGAGCAAGCACAAAAGCGACGGTGGCAAGAAAAAGTCCCTTTAAACCTTGAGCAGAACCCAGCTCATATGGAGGGACCCGTCTGCATGAGGCTGGCCGGGTACAGACAGAAAAGAGAAGAGATCAGCGGGAGGAGCGGGGTAAACATACATCTGTCATGGATACATACATCTGACTAAAGCGTACATGTAGAATCAGATGATGATACAAATACAGCATATCGAGTAGCTGATGATGTTACATGACAGTTTGAGAATGAATATAAATAAAACTGTAAGTGACAGCAGTTCTATCACAGGTGATTTAGCTGTCGTAATGATTGAATATAAGAGGTTATGCCTGATCGTTGGAAGTTACAAGTCATCCAAGCCTTTAAGTCTTTAAGGCATGCTTGGAGTTTAACCAGCTGATTAGTTTCATCTGGTTTTGTGGATAAATATAGCTGGGTGTCATCTGCATAGCAATGAAAATGGAGGCAGTGTTTCCTAATAATATTGGCTAAAAAGCATGTATTCTGTGAAGAGTATTGGTCGAGGCAGAACCCTGAAGAACTCCATTACTTACTTTTGTATTCTGTTACTTGGGATACGGTAAAGAAGACAAGTTGATGGTTTAGATGCCGTAATTATTGAAGTGAACTCAGAAAGCTCTATTGGAGAGAAGGATTCCAGATATTGATTAGGTCTCACTGAGTTTTGTTAATAAGATAAGTAAAGAATATTAAAGAGGAACAACAATATTAAATATTATGCTGTCTAATGTTACAGAGGTTTTTTTTTTAAAAAAAAAAAAAAACATAGTGTCTTTATAATAATAATGATAATGGCATGGTTGCAGTAACAGCAGAGTAATGAATAAAACTGTCAACTACTAACTAACAGCAGGACAGGAATATGTCAAATTGGCACTTTTGCAATAACACACAGTGACTGCTCCAGATCCTAAACGGTGCTGTATGTCTAAGTTCAATTTTCTTTCATTTGTACAGCACATGGACATCACATCAACCGATGCAAGTGTCTAGACAGTGATCACTAGGCACTGCTACAGCACATGGATCATCCACAACCAACCCACATGATGATCTGCTGGATGAGCTGTAAGCTTGCTGAGGGGAGCAGGCCACCAGGCTGTTCATACTTGCCCATGGTTGCTTTCCAAGAGCTTCAGCTTCAGCATTTATTGTTCCATTTACAGATTGCCTACTTATCAACATCATTGACAAGATGTTAGAAACCTACAGTCTGTAAAATGCTGTCTTCAAAGGGAACTTGTCAGCTTGTGGTTATAGCACGGGAAGTTCTTTGCACAAAATGCTTGTCATTCTATTGCTAACATTAGACATCAGTTGTGAGAACACCGCTGGTAACATTATACTTTTGAATTTCCTTCGATATGTTATCTGCTCATTAGCCTGCTGAACTGATATTGGGTGCCTTGCAGTAACATAGTAATATAGTTGATGTTACCTTTTAAACCAGAAGTATTTTTGTACACGACTTCTTACGTTGTATGCTGCCTTAAATGGAACTTGTGAGTCTGTGGTTACAACATGGGAAGTCATGTACACAAAGTACTTGGCATTCAAGTGATAACGTTGGCTGTATGTCACGCAAACACACCACTGCTACAGTACTTCCACTGTTGGCATCTAGAATCCACAGTACCCGGAGAGAACCCACACAGACACAGGGAGAACATGCAAACTCCACACAGAAAGGCCCAGTCGGCCCATGGATTCAAATGGACATGGGCCTTCTGAGGGTGTCCTGTGGTGTCTGATAACAGAATGTTGCTAGTGGGGGCCTTTGGGTCCTATAGGTTGAGGGGAGGGGCCTCTGTGGATCATCCCACAGATACTTGATCAGTTTGGGATCTAGTGAATTTGGAGGCCAGGTCAACACCTTGTGCTGTTCTTCATGTTTTCTGAGTTGTTCCTAAAGTGTTTTTGTGTGTGTGTCTGTGTCAGGCTGCATCCTGCTGGGGATGGCTGCTGCCATCAAGGAGTGTCATTGCTATGCAGTGGGGGTGCCTGGTCTGGTCTAGGTGGGTGCTACATGTCTAAGTAACGTCCACATGAATGCCAGATCCAAACCTTTCCCAGCAGAAGATTGAATTGTCACAAGATGGTCAATGTTATTGACTTCTCCTGTCAGTGGTTTTAATGTGGCTGATCATTGTATACACACATCTGAAGTGTAATGCAGAAATATATTTTCCCGTGACTTTTTAAAATGTTACTTTTCATTTAAGAGTAAGATACACATGGCCCATGAGCAGCTACTGGTTGTTGCTCAAGGGCACATCAGTTGTAGGGTTATTAGAGAGGGGGGAGTGCTACTGTAGTTCACTGTAGTTTCTTCACCCTGCTGTGACTTATGTTCATTGTATTCACTGAGAATTAGACAATGGTTCTGAACTAAATCTTTCACTGTTGACGGTGCACATTTGAGCCTTTCTGTGGTATGGTCAGTTTACCACTAGATGGCGACAAAGGAAAAGTATTGACAAGCATTGCCCAAGCCACTTGCTGGATTATTTAAAGGAAACTTTTGCCATCGTCCTCTCCATGTATTTTTAATCTAAGTTAATTATGCTTAATTTATTATTATCATTGTCATTGTGTCATCTGAATTTCATATGGGAAATTAAAAAAATGCAAGTAAAATAAAGCCTGCAAGTATACTTTGACATACAATTAACTGTATGTCTGTATTGGTTATCCTACAAGACTCAGTGACTAGTGTAATGGTGCTAAACACAGGGGTAATAGTTTATAAAGTGTATAAACATGTCCATACATACCACAAACCCAAATAAACACACGACTGCACATTGGAGGGGGTCCTTCAAGCTTAAATATTTTGCACATAAGATCTTAAATGTGTCTTAAGAAGAGGAAGAAAAGTGCAAAACACATATTTCTATATATGTTATTTGCTATATATCAAAGCAATTTATATCAGTTAATAATTAATACTCTTTACTAGAGTTTTACTAGTTGATTGTGTGCTATGAAAATATAAAATTATTTAATGATACTGTATACACAAATAATTTTCAGTTGTGCTCGTCTCCAGTTGTGTGCATTTCATTTTTACTTCTGTGTGAAAGCGAGTACAAATCATTTTTTGGCTGCACGACATGTAATACACACACACACTTGCTCACTGCTGGTGGGCCACGTTGCACGGCTCGGTGTGTGGGTGGTCCAGGCCAGGTGGAAGAGAGAGGGATTAACACCAGGCATGCCCCTAGGAAAAAAAAAAAAAAAAAGAAGTAGAGAGGGAGAAAAATTAGGAGATGGGGGATAGATACACATCTGTCCGCCAGATGTGCTGTTCGGCAAACAGAGGAGGTTTATGAAATAGAAAGAAGGCAATGAAAAGGCTTTTGGTCATGGGGATCTCTGACAACTGAGTGTATTGTGACTGAAATAACATGCAGCCTTTCCCTCCCAGTTCAGTCTCTGTGTAAATTTTCTCAGTGTGTTTGGATTTATTCGTCTGTCATCTGGTTATAGAAGTAGCACGAATACATCCGCGCATTCACAAACGGTTGCTCTGTTTCTGTCCCTCCTATACTGTAAAGCAGTGATGACCACCTGTCAAAACATGTTCAGAGACAGAGTGATTTGGGAAGGTGGTGATAGGACTGAATGAGACAGGTTGTACATACACAGGAACAAGGACCTGATATTAATCACGTGTTAATAAATAAGACAGTAATTATAGAGATATATTTTGAGATCAAAGTAATCAGAATATGTCTTTTAATGAGCACTATTGGCGCTTACCTCATTTAACTTCTAATACATATATTTATTTTTCTATTTTTTTCTTTAGTCTAGCAAACAGAATTTTCATAACTGAAGCAATGGCAGGCTAACTTATTTGTCTTATTTCAAAACTTCACTGTATCACAGTAACATTACCATGACTGTGGTAATTACTAAAATCCCAGTTGGAATTTGTGAATTTTAAAATAAGACATGTTAACTCTGCTCTTTAAATACAATATAATAAATACCTATTATTCACAAGTAAAGGAAATATTTTTTTTATTATTTACACAAATAAGCTACAACAAATAACAACAACAAATGTTCCATAGATTTCTACTTAGACTGCTGCAGACTTAGTGGAAGAAGCATTTACTTTTACATATACTTTTACTTAAACCTTTTCTCGACTGTTCTTTTCAGAATCATGAATTCACAAGATGAAAATATAAGAGGCCGGACTTGTTGAATTCACATTTTACAAATTTACAAATTAAACACTTTTTGTTTTCCTCATTCCAACCTGCTCTCTGCCTTTTTGGAACTGCATGAATCTGCATGAACGTCACATTTTTCTTCCCTCTCTTCTGTGCATGTATGTGTGTTTGATTTCTGCATTTAGCCAGCACACAGCGTATTACAAGACATTTATAAAGTGCTTCTTTGAGGTTCAGCTTTGGGTTGAGCNNNGTCATTTCCTCTGCAGCATGTGTGAGTAAGTGTCTGTGTGTGGTTTACAGCTGTTTACATAGCTAACAGTGGGTGAGCTCTGTTCAACAAGCCCTACCTCTGGGATTCAGGCGTTTTGAAGACCTATAAACTCTGGATGAAAGCTGGATCCAAATTAATAAAGTTTAACTGGATAAATATGTGGCTATTGCACAACATGACATCAAGAACTGTGCTCTAAAATGACAGAAAACAATGTGTGTTCACATGTTCCTGCCCGTGGAACTTAGTATATTATATTTGCAATACATACAAGGTCTTTACCTGATTCTTCACACTTCTCTCCTTGACCTTATATCTTATAATGTGATATTAAGGTGAACCAGAGAGCATGGAAAGGCAAACGCACATAACTGAGCCTTCAGGCCATGTTTCCTCCAGCCAAGCTACGATGTAGTGGAGCATTACCTGAAACTATTAAAAGCTATTTTCGTTGATTCTCTAGTTCTTGGGTCTTGTTTTATCCCAGTTGGCTGGAATAATAAACGCTGGAAAATAAAGTGCTTGGATGGATTTCTTTTGAAACTAAATGTTGTCTCATGCAATTACTTGGATGCAGAATAGAGAGAGGCCTACGATTATGAGAAGTGTGTGTGTGCCTGTGTGGGCATTTAGACCAATGTGTATAAATGTGGAGAAAGTATCAAGTCCATGATGTGTAATAATCAGCATGTGTGCCCAGCGTTTCCACAGATGTGTAGTAAGACATTGTAGAATATTCTGAATATACTGAGTTGTCAGTATAAGTAATAGTACCCTCCTATAAAGAAGGAGATATCTTCGACTCAAAAGCAGAAACGTGTCCTCTAAATCTAATGTGACAGTAATGGTAAGATGCTGTGAGATTTAATAGTTGTTTCCACAGTGAGAGGCAACAACGACATGTTGAAAAAGATATCAACTTTAAAGTCAGGATATGTCTGTGATTGACAAATATTGAATCTGCAGTTTATTTCTTTGAAGGGACAACATTTATTAAGCTATGCTGATTCTGGGCTGACAGGGTTAGAGCTTTTATGCCACGAAAGCGAAAGTGAATCAACACAGCTCAACACAGTTCAAACAGCACAGCTAATTGCTGTAAATGAGACTAAAGCTGCAGATTTAATGTTTCGTTTCATTCATTCATTCTTTCATTCATTCATCTTCTGTAACCGCTTATCCTCTAGAGGGTCGTGGGGGGACTGGAGCCTATCCCACCCTGGACTGGTCGCCGTTGTACTTTCAGATTTGTTAAAAATCTTTTACATCACACGTTATACATATACATATAGATATATACAGAGCCATTGTAGGGACCTCTGGACAAACTTTGGCTCCCAAACATTTTTCATTTTATTTGTAGTGCATGTCCTTTTTCCTCACACGTTGCCCAGGTTCTCTGCATTTAGTGTACATCCATTGATAGCCATAAGGCCACCCACCCTGTTGTTGTTTGCCAAGAAAGTGAACTAAATCTAAGAGTATGCTTTACGAAGAGACTGTCACTTTGCGCTGAGTATTCTCTTCAAATGTCCCTCACTTGAGTTAAAACCGTGCCTACTGCCATCACTGATCCAGTGTCTTTGTATTTGAAGCCAATCTCAAAATAGTGTGTGCATTCCATATATTCATGGAGCCAAACTGTTCACGAAGTAAACTGAGCAAAATTATATATTTTTTTGTGTGACATCTTGCTGCTGTCTGTGATCGATGCAGGATGGGTATCTGCTGTTCACTGCTGAATGGTTTGCATGCAAAACACACACACACACACACACACACACACACACACACACACACACATCATGTTAGATTAAATAAGGATGATGATGATAATGAAACGAAATAGAAATTTTGCCTCATTATGGCTCTAGCAGACTGGGGCTATTCGATAACACATAAACATGCCAAGAACAGTTTGTCTCACTCCTTTTGACATATTTCAGTAGTGAACCCATGCACACACACACAAGAGCACTACAAGACTATTCAATCACAGTGCATATGCAGGGCCAGTCATCTTGTGTGCAAATCATTTCTTTGAAACAAGGTCATGACAGACCCATCACAAGTCTGTTCTTTCACTGCTGTGCACACATGGAAAAACATTACATGTCACATGGTGTCTCCCTGTGAAGTCTTCCGTCACATTTTATTTCCATGTAAATGCAATTTCAGAGAGATTTTGCAGTTCTTATTATTATCTGTCTGTTTTAGCAGACGGATCAGAATTAAAGGAGATCCAAGTTGACTTGATGGCTTTTTAAAACATTTTTCTGTCCCTTTGCATCCCTTTGTAATGATTCATGTGGTTGAATGAAAATTCAACCACATGAATCATTACTGTTGTGAACATTACCCACACTTTCTGTTGAAACACAGGTCTTACACTTTTCACTTTCTTCTCCACTGTGGTAACCAAGGAACACCCGATTCAAAGCATCTCTGTAAATGGAGCTGTCAGTCAGCACACACACACATAAGTCACCTTCAACTGGCGCACTAAAATGAACCAGACTCCCTCACATCACTGTTCGCCTCCCATTCCTCCCACACTTAAAAATCAGGAAAGGTTGCATTTGTATGATCGAGAATCTGCTACAAATCTGGCAACCATATGCTGGGACATATTCAGCTTTTTTGTCTTTCAACTTGGTCATTCATGAAAGAGGCTGCTTCTCCACACATGTGCATGCATCCTCTTGTTATGCATCCTCATTGTTTTGAAGTGAATCCTCGCATTGTGTGGTTGCTGACAGTGTGCCACTACTGCTATGTGTCTAGTTTGAGGGGGATTGTGGTTCAAAGGGGGCTGTGCTGTACTTGTACAGACGACACAGACCTGCATTTTCACCCATGTCTGGTACAACATCTCAATGTTTCTGCAACGTTATGCAGATTGGTTCCATATCTCTGTTTGCTGGTTCTTCTTGTTCAGTTGATTACTTTGTAGAGCAGAGAAAACAGATGCAGATCAGACCATGAAGAATTTAAATCTCAAAATAGGGACAGAGTCATTCTTGGGTCAGAGTAGCATTGTGGGTTAATGCAAATAAATTTAAAATATAAATTTGATGTATATATGTATATAATATTGAGTTATTTCAGGAAAATATTTCTCAACTGAGCAAGGATCTGTGGCCTAGTGGCTAGAGAAGCAGCAAGTCACATGTCTAAAGTGTCACGAGCAAGCATCTAATGCCCCACTTCTCCAAATGTACACGCTATGGATGGGTTAAATGTAGAGACAGAATTTCCCCATGAAGGACCGACGCACACAGATTAATTAACGAAACAATAAACCTCTACCAAACCGCATAAACTTTATTAAATCCTGCCAAATAAAACATCATACATCATGGTAAAAGAATGTGTTTCCACCCATAATGATGAGATGTCCTTCCCTGTTTACTCTTTTGCTGCACCAGAACTACCACTACCCCACCCAATAGGAGAGGGTGTTAAGTCACTCCCTGCTGTGCTGCAGAGGCCAGGGCCTCAATGATGAACATATTCTACTATCAAAAAATAAACATTGTGAGATGAGTCCAGTCCAGTCCAATCCACTTTATTTATATAGCACAATTTTTAGCAAACACAAGGTTTCCAAAGTGCCACCAAAGAAGTGCCACCAAAGACCATGACTTCTGTCTTTTTTTCATTAAAATTCAGAAAATTTAAAGCCATCCAAGCTTTAAGATCGCGTAAGCACTTTAGCAGCGGGTTAATAGAGTATGAATCAGACTTTTTGAGGGGGAACATAGATCTGGCTGTCATCCGCATAGCAGTGAAAAGAAATGCTGCTATGCATCTCTTTTCGATACTGTCTGCCCAGTCTGACCAATGATGACATGTTTAGTCGCATGTCGTCAATCCATCACTGGTTATCTAAGTGGTGTCCAGCAAACGACGTGGTCTGCACTGATAATTGGAACACTTTCTGGAGAAAGTCTGGTCTGATTAGGCGAAATGGCATCCACCCCACTTTAACAGGTGCTGCTCTCATATCTTGGAATATGGCCGATTTAATTAACCCCCCAAACCATGACAACCCAGAGTTCTCTAGGACTATCTCCCACCCCATAGTTGTTCTGTCTACTCCCAGACTCTTTAAATAAAAAACAACAACAAGAGAGGAGTTACTCATAGGAACCTTATACAAATCAATACACATTCATTGGTAGAACAGAAGAATAGGAAAGGTCTTATAAATGTCAGATCTCTCTCGTCTAAATCTATTTTCGTGAATGATTTGACAACTGATCATCAGATTGATGTTTTTAATTTGACTGAAACGTGGCTTCAGGATGATGAATATGTTAGTTTAAATGAGTCTACGCCACATTTCTCGAAGCACAGGTAGAGGAGGAGGAGTGGCAGCAATCTTTCACTCTGATTTATCTGTTAATCCTAGACCGAAGCAGGGCTTTAATTCATTTGAAAGCTTTACTCTTAGTCTTTCTCATTTGGACTGTGATGTATCACCCACCTGCTCCGTACTCTCATCATAGTACAGAAACAGATCTGGTTAAAGTTAGCAACATTCTCCTCATGGTTCAGACAGTGGACTTGTCTCTATTCGTGTTCCGCTAGTGCTGCATTTGACAGTACTGATCATAATATCTTATTACAGAGAATTTTCTACTCTTAAACTCAGACAAAACAGAAGTCATTGTAATAGGCCCTAAACATCACATAGATTCATTATCTAATAATTTAGTTTATTTTTATGGCATTACCTTGGCCTCCGGAACTACTGTGAAAAACCTTGGTGTTATATTTGACTAGGATATGTCCTTTAAATGTCACATAAAGCAAGTAACCAGGACTTTCTTCTTTCACCTGTGTAATATCGTCAAAATGATCCTGTCTCAGAGTGATGCATTTGTGTCTTCCAGGCTGGATTACTGTAATTCATTACTGGCTGGCTGTCCAAATAGCTCTTTAAAAATCCTTCAGTTGATTCAAAATGCCGCGGCAAGAGCATTGACAGGAAATAGCAAGAGAGATCATATTACTCCCATTTTAGCTTCTCTTCATTGGCTCCCTTTAAAGTCTAGAATAGAAGTTAAAATCCTCCTCCTTTTTCTTTCATCAAATGGCAACTAACTATGCAACCGGAAGTTCAAAAGCTCACACTAGCTGACCAGGGTGGTCCTTCACTGCATATGCAAATGCAAGGCTTGTCAACACATCAGAAGAAAACATCCCCTCAAACCTCTCCCAAATGCTGCAGATCCCTTCCTATGCTTGCCAATCCAGTACACTGTAAAACTCAGTGTAACTCTAAGCTGATTTTGTCTTTCATTAAGTTCATCAAATATATGTTTTTACATTATGTTTTTAACTAATTTCGATTTCTACAATACTTTTAGACTGACTTTTAAGAGTCTCTTTCATCTTCAAAAGAAACAAAACTACTACAGAAACTTCCTACATTTATTTAAATAAAGGTTTGTCTGTTTTTTCTTGATAGTAAAACATTTAAAACCGTAATGAGGAGCAGAATTTTGATTATAGTCAATTACTAAAAATGATTTGAGTTTCTATGACAACTTGCAAGTGAATTTTTTATGTCATGTTGAATGCAGAACTACAGTCAGTTTCTGAGTTTGAACAATAACTAATTTCATTCAATTTAAGACATAATTGACACAATAGGCCACATATGTTGTGTTAATGTTAATGAATTACCAAAGGAGTTAGTTCAAGGTGTTTTGCATTTAAACAAAACAAAAACAAAAAATTAGCCTACGAAATCTCTTTCACTTTTAAGCTGAAACAACAAGGCAGGCAGGGTGGGTGAAGAATGAGGAGTGACGTTTGAGTCTTCCACTAAAATAACAAAGCTGCCTTTGACTTTGACCTTGTCTACTTCCCCTGTTTTTATCCACTCTTTCTGCCTGAGGACAGTGACAGAAATGCGCTGGTTTCAATCAGAATCACTTCCCTTTCTCAGCTGTTTCTTTTTGCTGGTTCAGGTCTGCCACTTTGTTGTTAAAAAAGAACAGTCCAATCTAGTTACTTTGCATGTAATGTGTATATATTATATAGTATGTGAATATATTAACAAGGAGTCTAAAATAAGGCTTTGTTTGATTGAAAACTTTTTACTAATGCTGAAGAACTCATTAATGATCCCTCCATTTTCCCTTCTCTCCCTTGTATCCCTGGCTAGGGTCTCCAGCACCTGTCAGCTCCACATTTTTTATGAGCACTGGAGGCAGGAGCAGATACAGTGCAGCAGAATAGAGCGATTTTGAGGCAGGAGACGTATGGAAATGGGAGGAGGAAAGGAAAGGGGAATATTGTGATTTTTATGGGCTGCAGGGTGGCACAGCACATCATTGTGTGGGAAGGCTGAGGCATTCAGGGAGCTGCTTGTTTGTGTTTGCTTCCAGGCAGCACAGGACTGCCATGGCTAGTAGGGTCTTTTTCTCAAGGTATCATCCAACTACTTCCAACACTTTCTTCTAGATCAGCATGTTACAAGACTCTTTGACGGAGCAAAAAAAATAAATAAATAAAAAATAAATCTGAACGTATAATGTTCAGCATACTCAGCGGAACTGACTGACTGTGATTGTTGCCCTGCCTCATTTTCTGTTTCTGTTGACCCACTGGTATTTTACTTTATACACTATATTTGACATATAGTCTCGTGTTAATATAATTTTTTTAATATAATTTTAACTGTAAGTAACTGTAAGTTTTTCAGGATGTTTTCAGTTTTAGCTGCTGGCCTCTGCACTGATTGTGCAACACAGCACGAGAACTGACATTATATGATATTATCTCCTGCTCTAACACAGGTATCACGTTGATCCCCCAGTACCAGCTGTCAACTTTCATGCAATACAGGTGATGCCATTATGAGTTTGGCCTCTGGAATTAGTGACAGGACTCAGCTGTGGGTCACTTGACTGGATTCAGTCAAAGTTCAGTCTGATTACATTGAAAAGGAAGTTGCAAAGTAAGCTGGCTTTTCCAACCTTTTGTTTTTACATACTGGGAATTTCCAAAAACAATATATGAGTAACTACTGGGGAAGTGTGGTCCCTTTTACTGCAGTGCTCTAACTGTTCTGCACACAACCAATGAGTTCACAGGATTCATTTTGCAGTGAATCTGAACAAACTGGAGCCTATCCCAGCTGTCATCGGGTGAGAGGCAGGGGTACACCCTGGACAGGTCTCCAGTCTATCGCAGGGCTAACACAGAGAGACAGACAACCATTCACACTCACAGCTACGGCCAATCTAAAATCACCAAATAACATGCATGTCTTTGGACAGTGGGAGGAAGCCGGAGTACCCGGTGAGAACCCACGCAAACACACGGAGAACATGCAAACTCCATACAGAAGGATTCGAACCCGGGACCTTCTTGCTGTGAGGCATCAGTGCTAACCACCTGGGCACTGTGCCGCCCCTCATTAAGACGCCCATAAAATATTTTTACAACAACACTGGAGTCCTCTTGGGACTTGTGTCGCATATTACGATTATTTTTCCCGAAGACTGAAAGAAGACTTGTCTTTTAGAAGTCGTTGTTAAACACTGACTCATTAAAATCAAATCACAAACTTCTTAAACACAAACTAAACTACAATTTTAGGTTATACATTCATGACTACCCAGTTATTTGTGGGTGATTACCACCCAGTCGCACTCACCCCCATCATGATGAAGTGCTTTGAGAGGCTGGTTAAGGACCACATTATCTCCAGACTCCCCCCAACATTCAACCTGTATTTGCTTATCGCCCCAACGGCTCCATGGGACGCCATCTCCTCTGCACTCCATCGGAGCCTAGAGCATCTGGGAGGAAGAAATACACAAGTGCAGATGCTGTTTCTGGACTTCAACACCATCATCCCACAGCATCTGATAAACAAACTGATGACCCTCGGATTCAGCACCCATCTGTGTAAAGTAGTGCCTCATCAGCAACAACAATGACCTGGCTTACAGAGAGGAGGTGAAACATCTGGAGGACTGGTGTGAGATCAACAACTTAATCCTGAATGTTACAAAAACAAAAGAGATCATCGTGGACTCCTCTCACCATCAACAATTCAGCAGTGGAGGTTGACAAGGCCCCAAAACATCACCTCAGACCCCTTACACCCCAACCATAGACTGTTCTCACAGCTGGCCTCTGAAAGGAGGTTTCACAGCCTACAGAGCAGAACAGTCAGGTTCAAAAACAGTTTCATCCCGTATGCCATAAGACTGCTTAATGCATTATAAATAGTTCCCCCCTCCTCACCCACCTGCAATTAAAATGTGCAATAATATTCATCTCTATTTTTTATGTATGTATGTACGATTCTAAATTGGCCTTAGGTGTGCATGTGAGTGTGAGTGGTTGTCTGTCTCTCTGTGTTAGCCCTGTGATAGACTGGAGACCTGTCCAGGGTGTACCCCGCCTCTTGCCCAATGACAGCTGGGATAGGCTCCAGCAGACCCCCGCGACCCTTAACAGGAATAAGCGGTTACAGAAGATGAATGAGTGAATGAATGAATGAATGTTTCTGTCAATATTCCTGCTGCTCTGAGCCATTGCACTGAAATTTCATTTTGATGAAAATCTAAATGACAAATAAAGTCTGTCTGAGTCTAAGTCATTTGCAATGATGCCTGAAGTCATTAAATGTATGTTAATTATTAATAGTTCACAATTTCTATTGAAATATCAAGAGTCAGATTATAAACACAACAACAGGAAAATGATTTATTCACTGACAGTAGTAAAGGTCAGTGAAAACAAAGATCCCACAAACTGCACCACCCAGGCAAACAGGCAAACTTTGCCAAAAGACATTGCCTGCAAGATTTTCATTGTTATATGAAGAACAATGATTTAATACAGGACACTAGCCATGGATGGAAGAAGGAAAGGTCAACCACAGAAACAAACTTGTTTTGTTTTTTTTCTACAAGGGAGGAAGTAAAACTTTGTTAGTCTTTGCAGAGCGGAAGAAGACTTTCAGGGATGAAACTTCAGAATAGCTGGCTATGAAAAGAAGAACACTGAAGGAGGAATCACATGATGTGAAGACAATTTGAGGTAATCATTCCAATCAGACACATGTGAAGGAACATCATCCTATGAACCTTTGGCAGGTGTATGAAGACAAAAGTGATTTGTGTTAAAGGCACTGCCTCAGTGCTGTGGCAGCTATATCACAACCACTGATGTTGGCCAGACCTGGAGTGAAGTGACAGATATTACAAATAAACTGGGGGAAGTAAAAAACTGGGCCATATTTGCTGTGGGTCCACGTCATGGCCTTCGAATAGAGATGGATCGATTGATGGGGAGGGACACACAGCAGTTAACATGCTATACAGTAATTGCACAGAATTGCATGACTAGTAGTAGATAGGAAATTAGAGGGCAAGAGCTCTGTGCCAGAGAAAAGAAAGTGGAGGATGCGAGAGAAGAGTGAGAAGAAAGAAGGAGGACATGTGTTTGGTGCCTCGTCCCCCATAGCCTAGGCCTATAGCAGCATAACTAAGGGATGGTTCAGTCCAGCCCTAACTATAAGCTTGATCAAAAAGGAAAGTCTTAAGCCTGACCTTAAAAATAGAGAGTGTCTGCCTCCTGAACCCAAACTGGGAGCTGGTTCCAC
>JASGAT010342395.1:0-17287 GCA_030220025.1 Chelon auratus | reverse complement strand
ACCCCCACCCCATAGCAATGACACTCCTTGATGGCAGCAGCCATCCCCAGCAGGATGCAGCCTGACACAGACACACAAAAACGCTTTAGGAACAACTCAAAAAACATGAACAGCACAAGGTGTTGACCTGGCCTCCAAATTCACTAGATCCCAAACTGATCAAGTATCTGTGGGATGATCAACAGAGGCCCCTCCCCTCAAAGGCCCCCACTAACAACATCCTGTTACCAGACACCACAGGACACCCTCAGAAGGCCCATGTCCATTCTATGATGAGTCACAACTGTTTTGGAGACACAAGGGAGACCTACACAATATTAGAAAGGGGGTCATAATGTTATGCTTGATCTGTGTAAATGGTTAAAAAAATATATATTAATGAACATTACTTTGTTTCACTACTCCACTGCACACACACTGTAATTAAAATACATAAAGAGCCATGACCACAAACAGAATAGAATCCTGAAAAGATCCTAAATGTGATGAAGTTTGAACCTTCTTTTCTGAGGATTACAATCGCTAAACAGATTTACATGTTCTACTTCTCGACTGCTGTAGGTTTAATTGCCATTTCCTGCGAGTTAATTGGCAGACGGAAGCATTAGAAAGAGGTTAAGAGTACCGTGGTTCATTTTAATCCAACTAGGCAGCGTCTGGAAAGGTGAGCGCTCCACCTGCTGCACGTGACTGACGGTAACCTTTTGGATGAAAATCCAGGAGCCATTACACCATTACAGAGAAAACCCTAAGTATCACAGTATCTTCTCCGTTTATGTAATCTACCTGAATTAATAATGCATGCATAGCGTCACATTTTATGTCCTACTCCAACTGTCGGACGCAAAACCAAAACAAACCAGATACTTTGGCATTTATAGGATGACAAACGGACATACAATTAATAGGATGTTGTAAGAGTAGTGCATGTTCACACGCACGTGTCCGATAATGGATGCCTCTCCGGTGGCTGTGCCCTGTGATAAACTCGTGTACGGTAACTTTGCTCGGTCCCTCGTTGTGATGCTGTGCAGCAGCGAGTGCGCGCAATTACGCAACAGCCACCCCCCCGCCTGTCCTGTGAGCCATAACCGGATCAGCGTCTCTCTTCAGCCTCTCCGGTCCTTCAGCCGACCTGACACCGGCCAGCTCTCAGGTACGACGCAATACTTAAAAAAAGAATGCATGGAGTTTTCATTTCTGACGCTGTGAGTTGAGCGAGTTGAGCGTGTTGTTTAGACGCTCAGTCTCCAGGCGGTGCATTGGGAATATTGTTGTGATGCAGAAAAAAAGGGCAAGCGGCTGGCAGTTAATACGCATCCTGGCGGGCAGATGAGAGAACATGGCGGAGGGTTGGCATTTCCCTTAAATCCTTCAAACATTAGATTGGCCGCGTTTCTGCGCCAATTTCCGACGCATTTATCGTGTTTTTTTTAGATTAAAGCGCACTGCGGCAGCCGCTGTGACGTTATATGTGAGGGTGAGTTAAAGACGGGCATGCAAATGGCTCTTAGAGCACTGAGTTCACCTGAACTAGTCTGGCAGAGATCATGTGGGGACAGTCAATAGTGGAGATCCATGCTATAGATGGATTAAGCCACTGACCGGTCTACCTGCTGCAGCAAACTACATCTGACACAACTTAATCAATCACTTTGGTTGTTTTAAACAAAACTTTGCAGTGCACGTTTGATTCCCTGTGTTCAGGCAGGGTCATCACCATAACAACAGCCCTGCAGAGGTAACAACAGCGCACACTCTCTCCTGCACTGACCTGTTCGCAGTGCACTGCAGCGTCTGAGAAATGGCTGCTACAGTCTCAGTGGATTGGACCTGACAAAATGGTGGATTCCGGCTGGGAGTGAAGCTGTACCATGAAAAGAGGACAGTGCTGTGAAATATCAGCCGTGCTGGCCGGACGTGTGCAGGGAGGGCAGGAGAGCAGGGTGGGTGTGGGTGGATGGATCAGTGGCCATTGATACCATCATTAAGGCTCAGTTAAACCCATCTAGGTCTGAGCAGACAAAACACTGAGCTTCCTAAACAGCCGAGGGACTACAGAAATCCTAGTCAAGGATTTTAATGTGCGTTCAGTTTCTTCCTGCGCCAGCCGCTTAGGAAGGCACCCCCTCTATACTAGTGTTGTGCTGCAATAATGCTGCATTTGTGTTATTCACGAGCAATAACTGATGCGTGGCAGGTTTTGGTTTCGTTGGTACTGACTGTAACTTAACCCTGGCTTTAGCGGACAGTCTCCTGACTTCATCCAGCTCCAGTCACCATGGGAAAGGAGAAACTCCACATCAACATTGTTGTGATCGGCCATGTGGACTCCGGCAAGTCCACCACCACTGGCCACCTCATCTACAAGTGCGGCGGCATTGACAAGAGAACCATCGAGAAGTTCGAAAAGGAAGCTGCCGAGGTAAGACGACACAGGCAAGAGGAAGATGGTCTTTTAAATCAAGAGAAACCTCTTGCCTCTCTGACCACAAGATAGTTATACTGACTACATACAGGAATAATATAAGACAATGTGAGCTGCTTGTAATAAATGAAAACTGTTGTAACACTATCATTTATTACCCAGATGGGGAAGGGGTCGTTCAAGTACGCCTGGGTGTTAGACAAGCTGAAGGCAGAAAGGGAGCGTGGCATCACCATCGACATCTCACTCTGGAAGTTTGAAACCAGCAAGTACTACGTGACGATCATCGACGCCCCGGGTCATAGGGACTTCATCAAGAACATGATCACTGGGACCTCCCAGGTCTGTAAAACGAGGATGCTCTGCCATCCTATATTTGCTGCCTCATTCAGCAAATTCCCAGTCCTAATTTTTTTTTGAGTCAAACCCTCTGTACTAATGCTAAACCTGCTACATCTTCAGGCAGACTGTGCCGTGCTGATTGTGGCAGCTGGTGTGGGAGAGTTCGAGGCAGGTATTTCCAAGAATGGACAGACCCGCGAGCATGCCCTCCTGGCTTACACTCTCGGGGTGAAGCAGCTCATTGTTGGCATCAACAAGATGGACTCCACCGAGCCAAACTACAGCCAGAAGCGTTATGAGGAAATTGTGAAGGAAGTGAGCACCTACATCAAGAAGATTGGCTACAATCCAGACACTGTTGCCTTTGTCCCCATTTCAGGATGGAATGGAGATAACATGCTTGAGCCCAGCCCCAATGTAAGTAGTAGGATAGTAATGCAAATATCAGCAACATGTCGTGACAGCCACAAATTTGAATACAAATTTGTTTGGCTGCTGCCAGGAAAGGGAAGATGTAGGGTAAAGGCTAACCAGTTGTAACTGCTGGTCAACTCAAATAATCACACTAGTTAAAGAACCTAAGAAAGCTCTTCCCTTGTAATAGCCTGATGTGGTTTTAGTCAAGTTAGATTTTATATCTTTAACTACTGTGATATCAGTTACAAGATAATGGTAAACGGTAACATGGAGTGTGAATATATCACAAATATACATTAGAAGGGACATTACACAGCACTACAAAGCCCTAGTCTGCACCTACCATAAACTACTGGTCATGAGTGAGATAGTAGCAACAAAACCCATAGAGCTGAGCAAAAGTGCATTTTATTGCTTTTGAAGTCAACTAATTCGCAAGAGGAATACTCCCAACACTGGAAAGTTGACAAAGTTTTGCCTTATTCTCCTTTATAGATGACATGGTTCAAGGGCTGGAAGATCAGCAGGAAGGAAGGCAATGCATCAGGAACCACACTACTGGAGGCCCTGGATGCCATCCAGCCCCCTACTCGCCCAACAGACAAACCTCTACGTCTGCCCCTGCAAGATGTCTACAAGATAGGAGGCATGTAGTGCACTGATTAAAATATGGGCGCAATCTAAAACACAATGGGCATAATGGATAGTGTAACTGTGACATACTTTCATACCAAAGCATAAAAAAATATGGCCTCTAATCAAAAAAAAAAAGTGGAGTTTGAACTAGTTTAATGTCCTTCATTTAATGTTCTCTACTGACGTTCTCTTTTCCAGGTATTGGAACAGTGCCTGTGGGTCGTGTGGAAACTGGCTTATTAAAGCCTGGCATGGTGGTGACGTTTGCCCCCGTTAACGTGACCACTGAGGTGAAGTCTGTGGAGATGCACCATGAAGCGCTGACCGAAGCCCTGCCTGGAGACAACGTGGGCTTTAACGTCAAGAATGTGTCTGTCAAGGATGTTCGCCGCGGCAACGTGGCTGGCGACAGCAAGAACGATCCGCCGCAGGAGGCTGCCAACTTCACTGCTCAGGTAGATATTTATAGAAATAAATACATTCAACTTAACTGATCTGACAAGAACATTCGTCTTTGAATCTTAATATCATAATTAGACGATCACAGTAACTACCAAACAAGCAGAGAGTTAGACAGAAAGGAAGGAATTTTTCTTGGATCATCGATGTCCCTTTCCTTTGTAGGTGATCATCCTCAATCATCCTGGCCAGATCAGTGCTGGTTATGCTCCTGTGCTGGACTGTCACACTGCTCACATTGCCTGCAAGTTTGCAGAGCTCAAGGAAAAGATTGACCGCCGCTCTGGCAAAAAGCTGGAAGACAACCCCAAATCCCTTAAGTCTGGAGACGCTGCCATCGTAGATATGATTCCTGGGAAGCCAATGTGTGTGGAGAGCTTCTCTGAGTACCCTCCACTGGGTAAGTTTAGATGATCTGTTTAGAAGTTCAGCAGGACAGTCAGTAGTGCAAAGCCTGAAGCCTGTAAGATGGACTGTGATAGCTCATCATCTCACAAGCCTTGTGAGATTCCAGCTGCCCCACAAGGCAAATTCTGGATGGAGCAATGACCTCTTTCTACTCCATTTTGCAGGTCGTTTTGCTGTGCGTGACATGCGCCAGACTGTGGCTGTCGGTGTGATTAAGGGTGTGGAGAAGAAGGTCTCCACCACTGGTAAAGTCACCAAGTCTGCCCAGAAGGCCCAGAGGAACAAATGAATGTTGTGCTACTCTGCCGACCCCAAGGTCTTCCATGGCAGGACATCAGTCAACCACCTCCATCCTACAATTGGCTGCTTCAGCTTAATAATTAAAGACTGGTTACTCATCACAATGCATCGCAAAAGCATTCGCAGGAAAAAAACATTTCGATCTTAAGTCCTTGAGGTGGAACTCTTGACACCATTTCAGTGGTTAGATTGTCATCAGGTACAATGTAATATCTAAAAGATAGTTTAAACTATGATGTGGTTCATGGCAATACATTTCTGTGAAACTGAGACTTTGAACAATCAGAGATATTGTGATCCATCACCTCTTTAGCTCTCTGGAGTGCAGTTCTCTTTACATAGTTCGTGTGGTCCTGCTTTTAGTGTTTGTTTGAAACTACATGGTGCTAAGTAGAAGCCCAAGAAGTTAAAACTATGTTCTTCAGAGTAGTTGAGTAGTGCAACATTTGTGTTTAAGCTTTAAAAAGCACTTAAAACTAAAGGTTGAATTTATCCTTCTTTAGGGTCTCAGAGTAGACCAATCGTCGATTCTCAAAGCACTTTGATTGGCTATTTGCTAATTTCGCACTTGCACTGGAGAAGTTTAAATTGGCATAAGCTACTGCACCTTATTGTAAGATGGCATGAGCCTCTTTGCAACATTAAACGTATTTCAACCAAAATGTTCTGCTGTTGTCTTTGCAATTTTGTGTGAGATTCAAAGAAGAGACAAAGCATGAGATGCCTTCCATTACTAGCAGGCCTGATCTGAGAATCAGAGAATTGCAATACACATTTTGTCCACAAGATGTAGCTATTGGTAAAGAAATAAAACAAGCGATTAGTAATGACTTTCAAATAAACTGATCATATGATGCCATAATTACTGTGAACTCCTTAACTGTGGGACTGAAAATGTGCACAAAAGTCTAAATATTCTGAAACTTAATTTAGATTCCCACGGAATTTGCTGTAACAGACAGCAGAGAGGAGAACAGTCTTCAACTTTGCTAGCAACAACATGATTGGCTGATTGTGAATGTGGCAAAATCTAACTTGTGTAATCACAGACATGCTGACTCACCCTGTGAATGAACAAGTTCACACGACGGGACTTCCTGACTGAACATATGCTTTTTCAACTTCAAACACTGGAACAGCTCAAGGGCAGTCTGACTAAAAGTGAAGAGGCGTGCTGTCCTACAACAACAGGAAATACATTTGGGTATATTAATGCCAGTGCAGCTTCATTCCTCTTACTTCACCGCCATGACTGGTAGAGGGAGACAACACAAGACAAAGAGCCCGGACACAAAACGTGCTAAGAGCAAAAATGGACCCGGAGACATTAAAGAAGTATTACTTCCCAGATGTACAGACTTTGCAGAAGAAAAACAGAATGAAACTTCAAAGACACCAAAACCAAAGACGATGGAAAAAGAAAACCACACTGAAGAGAATCCACAAGCAAAAAAGCATGCTGTTAGGAAACGGACACCAAAAGAAGGGACAACCAAGATGCAGCGAGACACAGTTGAGGACACTACAAAGGCTCCTATCAAGACCAATAAAGTAAGAGCAGGTGGTGGCAAGGCAAAGGTAAAAGAAGCATTGGCTGAGGAGGCAAAGATGCAGGAAAAACTATTTATGGAAGAGATGAAGATACAGCCACAGATGCCAAATGATGCCACAAAGGGTCACGAAAAGACCACAAAAGCTAAAATATCTGCTAGCAATTCACCAGACGAATTCACAGAAGAGACAACCAAGGTGCAGCCAGAGACAGCTGAGGACACTAAAAAAGCTCCAATAAAGACCAAAAATTCAAGAGCACGTTGTGGCAAGGCAAAAGGAAAAGTACCGGTTGAGGAGGAGATAAAGACACAGGCAAATGATACCACAAAGGCTCCCAAAAGGGCTGCAAAAGCTAAAATAACTGCTGAGACACCAGAGGACACTACAAACGGCATGGTGGAAGACAGAGATGCGGTAGACTCTACCCTTCACACCACTTTGGATGAACTGAAGATTAGGATGAAAGACAAATCAAATGCATCAGAAGTCATCAACAAAATAACAAAAATTATAATGGAACATTTAAAAAAACATTCACAACACTTTAAAGAAGTACAACCGCCACTGCGTACTGGAAGTTACTACGAACATGTAAAGGTAAGTTATTTTAGTCCAAGCATGTTGAAGAAAAGCTTAGTGGTAAATAAATGGTGCACACAAACTGATCTACTATGATACAGTTCTGTAATTTAATTTGTATAAATTGTGGTGTATTAAACATGATGTTTTTGTGCATACAGATTTCTAATCCTGATGAATTTGATGTTATGTTTCCCATTCTGGTCGAACGAGTGAACATTGAACCATTCGGAGATGACGGTGCCTTTTACAAAGTGGCATTGAAACGTGGCGAGAACCCCCTAAAACATTTTCAAGAGAACGACATTTTGTCTGGCAGTAAAATGCTCGACGAGTTCAGGGAAGAAGTGAAGAAATCTGTCAAGGAATTGAAAGGTAAGCACCAAATTTCGCAATCATAGATGACTACATCTGATGAAACGACTATCCCGCTGCCGTTCTTTTTGAACTTGAGGCGAAGTATCAACTTCGACATCATTTGTATTGTGGTTACACTTGGTACAGACAACATACAGTTTATTTAACCTTTATCTATTTTAAATGAATGTTTATCAATGTTCAACAACATTTTGAAGACATCATCTGACAATAATACAATATTTGGTTTAACTATAGAATCTAGATCATCTCCAAAAACACCAGAAAAAGGTGAAGTTACAAGTAGCTTCTTCAGTTCAAAAATACTGGTGGGGAGTTGGGGATTAAACAGACACATCTAGGGGTGGTACCCATCAGAAACTCCCATGATTATTGTCTATTAACGACCAGATACACTACCAGTCAAAAGTTTGGACACATCCTCTCATTTAATGGTTTTTCATTTATTTTCACATTTATTTACATTCTAGATTCTCACTGAAGGCATCGAAACGATGAAAGAACGCATGTGGAATTATGTAGTAAACAAAAAGTGTGAAATAACTCTAAATATGATAGATTTTAGATTTTTCAAAATAGCCACCTTTTGCTTTAATTACTGCTTTGCACACTCTTGACATTCTCTTGATCAGCTTCATGAGGTAGTCACCTGAAATAGTTTTCAAACAGTCTTGAAGGAGTTCCCAGAGCTGCTGAGCCCTTTTGCCTTCACTCTGCGGTCCATCTCATCCCAAACCATCTCGACTGGGTTTAGGTCAGGTGACTGTGGAGGCCAGGTCATCTGGCGCAGCACTCCGTCACTCTCTTTCTTGGTCAAATAGCCCTTACACGGCCTGGAGGTGTGTTTCGGGATCATTGTCCTGTCTAAGAAGGTTCAGTATGCCTTCAATTTTGTATAAATCCCCAAGTGTCACTAGCAAAGCACTCCCACACCATCACACCTCCTGCTCCATGCTTCACGGCTGGAACCATGCATGTAGAGACCATCCGTTCACCTTTTCTGCGTCGCACAAAGACACAGCAGTTGGAACCAAACATCTCAAATTTGGACTCAGACCAGTGGAAAAGTTTTTGCAATTTTCTGGCCTGACTTCAGTTCTTAAAGTAATGATGGACTGTCATTTCTCTTCACTTAGCTGATTGATTCTTGCCATAATATGAATTCTAACAGTTGTCCAATAGGGCTGTCAGCTGTGTACCAACCTGACATCTACACAACTGATAGTCCCAACCCCATTAAGAAGGCAAGGAATTCCCCAAATGAACCCTGACAAGGCACACATGTGAAGTGAAAACCATTTCAGGTGACTACATGAAGCAGAGCTGTCAACAAAGTAAAGGTGGCTACTTTTAGGACTCTAAAATATGAATCATATTTAGAGTTATTTCACACTTTTTTGTTCACTACATAATTCCATGTGTTCATTCAGTTTTAGTGTCTTTAGTGAGAATCTACAATGTAAATAGTTATGAAAATAAAGAAAAACCATTAACTGAGGGTGTGTCCACACTTTTGACTGGTAGTGCACTTACTTGTCGTTGGAGGAGACTGCTTTACCACAATTTATTATTGCCCATGACCCATGAGTGGCGAAACGTCTTCAAGAAACTCTACAACTCCAGCTGCCCTTTTTTCAGCGTTTTTGGCTATACCATAATCTGGATGGCTGAGAACCTTCACAGACGGAACTAGTTTATCTACTAATTTTTTGTGTTTATTCTTTCAGAATGGCAGATGACAAAGAAGAAAAAAGGCTGCCCCGCAGTGACTCTGACCACACAAGTACAATCAGTCACCATTTCACTTGACGTTGTCCTGTGTCTCATGGTTAAATCAAGATGGCCAGATTATACAAAAGACGGCTTTCAAATAGAGAGCTGGCTTGGAAGTAAAGTAAAGCAAGACTACAAATGGCAGCCATATTATCTTGTACCAAAGTATGAAGGCCGGGGTACAGATGTAAGGGACGGAGTCCTTGCTAAAGGTAAGTCTATTTCCCTCAACAAGTCGGACTACGATTAGCCCACTAGTGATTTTTATTTTGCCATGTACTCGTAACACTTGCTTAATACTATTACATTTCACGAGTTGATCATTTTATGACAAGCTGAGGCCCAGAGTTCCTGAACTTAATATCACTTTATCCTTTCATGGTTCCACTGGCTGACGGCTGTTATGTCTCCTAACTTACAGATGTTTGGCGGATTTCATTTTCTCACGTTGAGAAAGACATTCTGAGAAATCATGGATCAGAGAAGACGTGCTGTGAGAAAAACGGTGCATCTTGCTGCAGGTTAGGTTTTAACAAACTTATGCCTGAAGTGAAAACGTTCAAGTCCAAGGTTTTTGAAGGGACCACCAAGTAAAGACCTTATTCATATCAAATTATTCAATTTTGCATGATGTCACAACATGGCTTATTTCTTCCCAAGTATATTTAACAATTATTTATTAGGCCTGGACTCAGATGAGTGAAATAACAGGTTGAGCTGATTAATGCATTTAGTTAACGTACAGTGAATATAAGAATTCAGCAGGTTTTTAAGAAACAGAAAAATATAAAAAGCTAAAGATGATTTATAATTTTTGTACATTTATTATAAAATCACAACCTATGTAATACCACTGAAAAACACATTAAGGAAAATATAGCCACTGTAAGTTTTGACTCAGTTCAACTCTTGTCTGTAGTGAGATGAAGAGCTTTGAGGCCAATGCAGGGTCATGACCACAGTGCTTGCTGCCAGTGCATGAACCACTGATGAACTTTTAGTTCAAACATCCCACAATCCAATATAAAAAAATCTAGTATTAGATTTACAGCAGGCAAAACAAGGCTGGCTTCTTAATGTTAAGGCTTTTTGGGTAAACTGAATTCAGTACTGCCATGAAACCTTGAATAATTTTATTTCTGCTGATCATAATCCTCTGCATATTATTCATGTTTGATTCTATACTGGTCTTTTATTTTGTCTTTACATACAGGAAAGACTGTTTGAAGCTCCTAAAGCACCTCCTCCATCTGCTGAAGGAAAAGAACCCTTCATTTGACAAGTTCTACTCCTACCATGCCAAGACTGCACTCTTACACGCCTGTTCTAGGACTAAAGACAGCGAGTGGAGTTCCTTGAATCTAAGCTACTGTTTTCAGCTGCTCCTGAAAGACTTTGAAGGGTACCTGCGAAAAAGACTACTCTGCAACTTCTTCATCCCAAGTCAGAACCTGCTCTCTGGTTGTACCGAGAAAATGTGCAATAGTCTAGCTGACTGTATCAAGGAGCAACGTGAAAAAGGTTTTCCTATTTTTAAGTAACAACTTGACAACACTCATTAAATGTTTGTCATGTTACCATCACCATTGTGTGTGAAACGCCTCCTAAGTAGACACTAAGCTAAATTTGTTAAAATGGGATTTATGCCATTTATGTTCATTGTAACTACTGAAATGGTTCGTTTACCAAATTAAGCCTTACTAAAACATTAAGAAATGTTTGTCATTGCTCATATTTTGGCTTTTGCATATATGTTGAATGTTGAATTCTTGTAATGACATGAAATACCATTAAAAAAAAGATCATTTGCCACTAATAACTACCAGTTAATGTTAAAACTGAATCTCAATCTTAATTACATTTAGTTTAATATTTAACTTACTCATACAAAGTTTAATACCGATATATGGGATTAATTGGCAAATATAATTATAACTTTTTACTTTTTTTAATGGACACTTTGATGCAAATATTTCATACTAAATTTCATTAAGTGAATGACCTAATGCATTCAAGCTAACACAGAAGTCAATAAATATTACTCTGGCACACCTCAGACTGCATGGTAAAGCTCTAAAAATACTACCACATGCAAGCTTTACACAATCTATGATTTAAATGTATTCTAAAATGCAGACCTTGCACTGAAGAATAGGCCCGAGTAGGATCTGATAGTGAGTGTTGTAGTGAAATTGTGGAAACACTGTGCTTGTAAAGTGTAAAGTAAATTTGAAAAGCTAGACAAATTCAACATGGTCTCTGTTCATTCCAGTCGAGAATGAAAAACATCTTGCAACAACTACTGCAGGAAGAGTCTTGTACTGACAATTTGAGAGACACTTTATAATTACACTCACTTGCCAAAACATTCGGGAGACAAGTGAAAACAAATGCTTTCTAATATAACAGTTCTTCCTGTAATCTTCCTTTATGACTGTTATAATGTTCAGTTTAAGTTAAATCTGTGTTGGGAAGGTGGTAATTAAACTGTATGATCATTTTGGAGGCTGTACTTTGTGGTGCTGTTTGTGTATAAATACAGTTGAAGTGTTTTTATTATTTAGCCTAGTCCACTTCCTAAAAATTATTGGGTTATAAAAATAATAGAAACATGTCGGTTCAATACAATATAATTCAACAGTACTACAAACCACATACTGAATATGATATCCTTTATGAAGATTTAGGACTGCTATATCAGAATACATTGGAGCCAGCAAGTGCGTATAAATTTGAAAATTTTCTACAACAAATATTATCCAAATTGGTTTCCATACTGTGTTAAATTAAACAAAATAAGTGGCTACATGGAGTGTAAGTCTAAAAACAATGTAATGCAAAGAGCAGTAAGAATGTTAACTATGAATGGATGCTAGTAAACGGTCTAAAACACAAAACAATTCTGGTAAATAGTAAGACTGTTGTTCAGCTGACCTGGATTCTGCCATGATAGCAAGTTTTTTGCCATTTTACCGAGCTTCTTTATCAGAAGTACTGACTCAAGTTTTTAATTTATTTTTTGCATCCAGTTGTCAAAGCCAGGTATAATAAACTTACATGGTCATCAGGCTAAAATTAACTTCCTGTCCACACATGGTAGACAAACTCTTGGACCTGATGCAAGAAATCAGGACCTGTAGAAAAAAATAACAGATTTTTTTAAGAACTGAATACTTTTGCGTTTTCCCAGTTTATAAAATTATATTTATAACAAGATTTACCTTAGAAGTCGTCTAGGAAGATTTTCCCAAGATTTTTCATGAAGTAGAGGTGCAAACTCTAATCATTACAGTGACACACAGTCACATTACCAAGCCAATAAGATATATACTTGGTGTCATGTCTTTTTAAAATTACAATTTATTAGACTACTTTCTGTTCAAATCAAAAAAATATACAACAATCAAGAAATTAAATAACAAGGTATTCAGAATCATAAACAGAAGTAGATTTGAGTTTCACACTGGAAAAAAATGATTGTATATAACATGTAAACATCTTTAAGGGACCTCACAATGAGGGGTAACTACCACCAAATAATAATGGATGATACTCCAGAAAAAGTAAAAACAAACAACTGAAATGTGCATTCAAATGAAATGCAAACATGGGTGGTTTCAGATCCAGTTCCACCCTGCTGGGAAAACAAAAAAAATGACAGTATTTCAAAATTATTATTCAATCAAATGCCAGGCAAAACATGTTCTATGTTGTCTAATGAACTTAGCTTTACATTTATACTTGCACGAGTCCTTTTGTAAACCTGAGTAGAAAGGTAGTTTCTTGTGTAGACTCACAAAGACAGTAGAGGATTAGAGTCCCCACATTTGGCCTTGGTCCCTGCCACCTCTCCCTCCACCATATCTCCTCCCTCCTCCTCCTCCTCCTCCTCCTCCTCCTCCTCCTCCTCCTCCCCTTGGATCGCACATGTCCTTCTCCCTCTTGTGCTTCTCATATCTCTCTGCCATAAGCACCAGCTCCTTAGGGACCTCCTGCAACAGGATTTCTAGATATTCAACACTAATGCTTAATAATTCAAATAAAACCACATGCTTCTGGCTTGATTACGTTCCAAATAACACTTCTGATTGTGCTCTATGAAGTGAAACAGAGTTCTGTAGCTTATCCTTTAATAAGTAAAATCTTATTGGCATAACATCATAAGATAAGACAGTGAAGGCCCAATATTGCCCACTTATATTTTAAATGAAACTTCTGTCACAAATGTTTATGTCAATATGAAAAGCATGTTTGCTGACCTGTCCTGCCCGCTCCAGGATGGGAATCAGCTCAGGAGTCTTCCTCCAGTCTTCTCTTGTTACCAGGGTAACAGCAGCACCTGAGCGTCTAAAACAAACACACCCAGAGACTAGCAATGACTCTGAATCTCATGACCTTAGGGGAACGCAAAGGTTGCTAAATAGATACACATACCCTGCTCGGCCAGTGCGGCCCACGCGATGGACATACTCTTCTATGTTACGTGGAAAGTCATAGTTAAAGACATGCGTTATGTCAAGGACGTCCAAACCTCGAGATGCCAAGTCGGTGGCGACCAGGATACGAACACGACCTGTAAAAGTAAATAAAAAAATATTTTCTAGTCTTTATTTGTATTAGACAATAAGCTACACGCACCCTTTACTTCCTATTACATACTCTCTTTAAAGTCTTTGAGAGCAGCTTCACGGTCACACTGTTCACGGTCACCATGGAGACTCTGCACAGCCAGACCCTGCAGACACATGTCACTGGACAGGTCATCAGCCCTGACATCAAAGACGCGGACACATAAGCAAAGGAAATTGTTAGAGTAGAATATTCTCCCTTTAATACAAGCCATATGATGGTGACCAATGCCACGCTCACAAAAGTTTCTTGCCAACAAAGATGAGGACTTTATCCTCAGGCAGCATGTTTCGGATGAAGTCAAATAAGTAGAACTTTTTCTCCTCTTCTTTAACAATCAGCACTGTTTGTTGCACGGTGTTAACTGCCTGAGAGCAATTGAAAAACAGAAAAATGCCAAGAATAAATAACAGAAAGCTATTGTAGCCACAGTTGTCAGATAACAACAGTCTCATCTCCATTTAATGCATTCGTTTTCATTTACCGCCAAATCCAGGGTGCCCACATAAACCATCATGGGATTCTTGAGGTAGGATTTGGCCAATCGCCTCACACCAGTGGGCCATGTGGCACTGTAACATTAGAGTTAAAAATCTGAGCACAATAGTGTACATTCTAAAACATTTTGTAGAAGACCTCTGTAGCATACATACTGCATAATTAAAATGGCATTAATAATGGCTGCTTTAAGCTAATTTGCAGGCATTGGAGTCACTAGAAAGCAATGGAGGTCACATTATGCATTTGTTAATCAGCACTGAGTGGATTTGTTTGGCAAGGCCTTGGATAACAGACGAAAATGTCAAAGTCCTGCACCTAGCTTTAATGATGGGATGACAAATATACTTATATTGTTTATACCTGGTCATCACAGTCTGTCGGTCTGGACGGATGTCTAAGAGAATCTTCATAATCTGGGGTTCAAAGCCCATGTCTAACATACGGTCGGCTTCATCCAGCACCTTTCCCCAATGATAAGAGGTGTTATTAAAACAACTTACGCGTTATCTCACTCATAACACTTAAATAACTACGGACACCGGAGACAAACCTTTACTTTTTCTGCTAAGACCTGCAGAAAGAGTTATGGCACAGGGTGTGTATAAATATTCTTAGGCACATCGTTCTACTAGACGAGTTTTTTGAAATGCAGAAAATATTGTAAAGGCACATGCTAACCAAATAGGTGATGGAGCGAAGATTGATGAGCTCATTCATCTGCAGATCATTCAGTCGACCTGGTGTAGCGATCACTATGTCCACCCCGCCCTTCACCATGTTGATCTGGCCTCTCCTGTCGCCTCCACCATAGATACAGATACTGAGAGAAGGTGCAGAGGGAACAAGTCAAGATCATGTTTTAATAATGACAGATTATAACCTCATCATTAATAATCTATGACCTGTTGTAGCCCTTGTAGCGGTACTTATTGCACTCAGTTTCAATCTGCAGGGCCAGCTCTCTGGTTGGAGTCAGCACCAGCATGCCTGGACCCCCCCTCTCTGCTCTGGGTCTATCAGGGAAGAGTGGACAGTAAGTGTGGACGGTAGGTTAATAACAATTAGTATTCAAGTACCCCACCTCTGAAAGAAATGTAAAAGTACCATTACTTGTATACTCACACATCTTGTCCGTCCATGTGGATGAATCCTGGCAGTAGGTAGGCCAGCGTTTTCCCCGTTCCTGTTTGAGCAATGGCTATCAAATCCTCCCCGCTCAGTATCACTGGCCATGCCTGACTCTGGAGAGGAAACAATGAAAATCGACATCTATATTTATACTGACAAAAAGATTACAACTACGCACACCACTGGAAACATATTAACCATTAATGTTATCATTTGAGGCAAAAACAGACTGGGACACAAATTTAAGCAGGTGACAAGATTATCCTGAATATATAATAAGTTTTGTTGTTTAAACCACATTCAGAGTCATGTTATATAAACTTTACCACTTGTGTCATACACAGCTATTTGTGTTAGCTCGCAAGTGTTGCCTTCTTACTTTTTGTTGTTGAAATTCCACAACTCAAACTGAAGTAAATAAGGTTTAAGATTATTTAAACTTCAAAAAAAATGATCTTATTCTTAAAGGCTGTGGTATGTAGCAATGCAAATGATCATACTGTTGAATTACCACCTTTCTGACACTGATTCAACATAAACTGAACATTATAATATATCAATTTATTGCAGAACTGAATGCATTAGTTTGCAAGTGAGTGTATATCTACAGGCTGGCACAGACAACAGTCCAACATCATACCAGCAGGAATTCACAAGATAGACAGGGTGGATGAGTGTAGAGGGTAGGGCAGCACAGACGTGCCAGCTGCATTACACAGAGCTGGCTTTGCAGCTATTTGAAACCACAAACCAACACTAATCAGATTGTGACATACACTTACGGTGAAATGAAAATGAAATGATGAGAGAGAGAGTGAGAGAGAGAGCGCGAAAGAGAGAGAGAGAGAGCGCGCGCGAGAAAAAGCGGGAGAGAGAAAAAAAAATTCTGTTTCATTTCCCTCTTGAAACAAACTAGTTGAAATTTTGCAGTGACATTGTTCCATTTCTGACTGAAGTTACCAACAATCTCTCTCATGGGAAGCTATAAATAATAATCAGAATAAAACATGCTGTAGCTCCTGTGTGACGGTCTTTAGTGTGGTCTGTCTTTTCTTATGCGACTTGCTCTTTGTTTCTCGCTGCCTTCCTGGAAACTTGCTTGACTGCATTGCATCAGTGTTTCGTTTTTATCAAACGCCATATGGGCCAGTAGTTGCAAAATAATGGGCTGTATCTAAGTATGGAAAGCAAGATAATAAAAAGTAAGCTTGTGTGTAAATATGTCCACAAACAAGTAATTAAAGTAGAAGGCAACATAAACACGTGTCTTTTAAAGTATAAATCATTAATGTTCGAAGTTTTTAAAGTTATTAATAGTGCACCTTCTACAGACAGATCTTTTTGCTTAGTTCCAAACAATCTACGTCATCTAACATGGGCTTTACACAACTACCAAAGACTTAACTTTCATTTCTGCTTTTTGGAGAGACTACAAAAATAGATTATTGGAATTTTTTTTATTTTTTATTCAAGCTGAATTTCCTGTAAAGGCTGCCTTTATTGTATTGCTGCAGGTATTTCCTCATATTTGTCTTTGGAAATGACGAGGATTGCCCATGGCAATGAATACAATGAACAGGACAGGTGACTACAGGTACACGCCCAATACCAGCTCCAAACTAATATGTTTGGTGTTTTTTACACAGAAATTAAGATTATATTCATCTTGAGGTAATTTCTCTCTGCACTATTGTCCGACTGCACAGGTGCTGTGAAGCATATTATCTCAAAATGAGAGCTGGCTTTTGCTAGCTT
>JASGAT010342389.1:0-28434 GCA_030220025.1 Chelon auratus | reverse complement strand
TTAGCACGTCGATTATGGCAATGTGAAACGTAATTGAGACGTATTGAGTAGCCTAACGTTACCTCGCTAACCTGGCAACCTCGAGTCAGGGGGGAGGTTGGAGGGGATACACCGTTCTACAGTATTTTGAAAGTGATTGCAGTACCAGTTTTGGCCACAATCTTACATACTGTTCCTTTAAGTTCTGCCAGTAGAACCATACTGTGCATTTAGACTGCTATATTGTTGTCCCCGTAGTGAAGGACAAACTTGTCATAAGTGCTAGATAACCATAGTTATGCAAGTTTAATCTTAGATAGTCTCAAAACAAACTATTTTTAGGACATGGCCATCTGTTTTTCTTCATGTTATTCACACTGGTGTCACTCGTTCCTCTGTAGCCTTCCATGCATACGGGAAACCGGGAAAAACACTGGTGGAGACAAGGCAAGCTTTATTATTTATTTATACCTTATGGTGTATTTTACGTGTGCATGGTGGCATTACAAAAAGAAGTTTTTATAGAACTAAAAAGAGCTTTAGATTATCCACTGTGTATACTGAAATTAAACACGATAAGTTTACAGCAAAAATAAAATGGATGCGTGTTGAAAATCATTATGTTGACGGAAGTGTCTTGAACCTTTTCTTTGTCCTTGCAGTATGATCGGTTTGATGCTGGGGACCTGTATTGCCTTCTATGTTGTCATTGCTGATTTGGGCTCAAATTTCTTCGCTCAGCTGTTGGGTTTACAGGTTTGAGATCATTGTTTGATTTTTAAATCCCTCAGTCTGTACATTTCTTAACGTGAATGTGATCTAGTTATACTGTATTTTTTGTCTTCTCCACTGCTCTCGTCCACCTCCTATTAAGTTCACGTGTACCGTATGCAACCAAAGTAGTTAAAACATGTAACCTGTATTGTATTGATTTAATAGGCTTGGACTCAGTCAGCAACAATTAAGTCTGAAAAGTGTATTTCTATGTCACTTTGTTCCTGAAAGGTGACGGGCAGTTTCCGCGTGGTGTTGCTGATTGCTGTGTCTCTGTTCATCGTACTCCCTCTGAGTCTGCAGAGGAACATGATGTCCTCCATCCAGTCTTTCTCGGCCATGGCTCTGATGTTCTACACCTTCTTCATGTTCACGGTGAGTGGACCGCCACGCTGCCAGCTACTAAATATTTTTCGACTTTGGTTATAGAACTCTGTGGGGCATAATTGTTATTCAAAAAGAATTACATTGACTTTATAGCAAAATAGACAGCTCTACATCTTATTAAAGGTTAAATTGCACTTATACCATTTTGAGTATTACACTTTTCTGTTTACTGCATACATACGTTAAATCAAACATATTAATTTATAGCTTGTATTAGCTTACCTTGCCTCCCTTGTGTTTTAACCTCTGATTTTCAGCATATTGTTTGGACATCTGTTATTTTGTTGTATTCTGTGTTTATTCCTCCCTATTTACTTCATTGTATAGAACTACGTCTTCTTTGCCAACACAATATTGTCTTGCTTCTCTTTTCTTAAAGAGCAAATCCACACTAAATCTTTTCAGACAGAAAACTGTTGCTGCGTTTCTCTTTATAGACTCAAAGGTTCTCCCCTGGGAAGACACTTCTTGCAAATGGCCACTAGAGACATTATAAGTACTATAAGTGCAGAATAAATGGAGCTCAGATGGTCAGTTGCACTAAAGGGAAGTGTCTTCCTGTATTTGCTTATTCATTATGTGGCAGATCTATATATGCCAGATGCAGTTTATATCTGGGCCACTCTATTGAATTGCTGTTTTTGTTCAACATTTCTCTTGCATTTTTTTTGTTTGTTTTTTAGAAAGTGTTTTTGTTGTCTTTTCCTAAGTCAGCATGTATTTATTTCTAAAGTTATCTTAAAGCTCCTTCTGGAAATCAAAAAGAGTCGTATACATTTATTGCTACATAGTCCTGCCTTCATTTCATTTTGACAAACTTCATCCACATCATAATCAGTGCACCTACTTTCCTGGTAGGATTCTGTACTAGTGCAGAGGGAGGTGCACTTGTTGCACGTAAGCGGTCTACTGCAAATAGGAATCAGTACAGCAAGCATGGAGCACATGCAAAAGTACTCACAGTAACAAATTATGCAACAGGACATTGACTTCTCTGCTGTTGGCATTTAAAATGAAGCAGCGCTGGACACAGAGCTCCCTCACACCTGATGGTTAAAGTCTAGAGTGTGGTCAGAGGTGCTATACTCATTTGGACCCAGAGACAGTCCAGCAGCAGTTTTCTGCCTCATGAGATTTAGCTCATTTACTCTTTAACTATGCACACAGTGTCGGTGTGCATGGTTCAGTTTTACTGACCCGTCGTGCTGCTTCCACAGACTTCAATCTGCTGTTTACAGTCTCTCTGTGTAATGTGACTTTTAGTCCTGTAGCATGCAGATAACCTGGAAGACTGGTGTGGCGTGCATCCAGACCCAGCCCAGTCCACACCCCTAACCCTCTAACAGTGATGTATCTCCTTTCGTCCCTCATCCTACCCTTAATTGTCCTCCTCTTTCTTTTTCTCTTCATTGTACTGCTTCTATCTTTTCCTCTCCTTTATTACCTCCCTCTCCTCTTCCTCACCTTTTGTTTGCTCCCCACTTTCCTGCTGCTGTTTCTGCTTCTGGTGCTGTAGATAGTGTTGTCGTCCCTGCGCTACGGCATAATCTCGGGCTCCTGGGTTGAGCGGGTTCAACTGTGGCGCCTCAGGGGCGTCATTCAGTGCCTGCCCATTATCGCCACAACCTTCTGCTGTCACCCGTAAGTAAACCATGGCAACCACCCCCAAAATAATACCACTGTAAGGGCAGTGGGAGGGGTAAAGAGTGAAGTAAACCCAACGTTTCCTCTGCAACTTTATGCTCTTTAACCCTCCCCCAAACTTACCTGGACCTTCTGCCCACTCGTCTCACTCATCCCCATTTTTCACCTTAAATCCTGGTTTGGTCTGAGCCATTTGTGCTCTGTGACTGTGTGTGTGTGTGTGTGTGTGTGCGTCTTTGGTGGCAGTAGCAAAAAGGCTGGGGACTATAACATAGTGACGAGAAAGTTTCGCCTTTGCTGCACCACACTCAGGATGGGGCGTCTGGGTGTGGGTGTGGCAGGCGAGAGTCTTCTGCTGTCTTGGGGATTTTACCAGGTAATGAAAGGAGCAAGATGTAGGAAACACACGCTGATGAAAAACCTGTGAGGTAGTTTTAGCCCTTTCATGCGCCTCTCATCTTTTGACAAATGTATGATTTTACTTTTATTCATGTTGTATCACCTTCATTACTCAGCTTTTTCGGCTATGACAGGTTTTTTGTTCAGTGTGGGGTTTCCTGTCATGTCTCTTTGTTGTTTCCCTTTCTTCATTTTCTCTGGTTTTCTCTCCTCATTCATTACTGTCATTATCTGTCTGTGAGCCGTCAGCATTGGTGCAGCCCCCCACTTCTCCTCTGTACTCTCCCCTCCACTTGTCTTCATTTGGTTTGGGCTGTAACTCCCCCCCCTCCTCCCCGACTCCTTCCCCTCAGATGGTGCTGTCCTCGTTCAAACACGGGCTGCTCAGCGGCTGGTGGCTAGGGCAGGTCAATGTGGTGCGCTGGGAGGGTGTGTTTCGCTGTCTCCCCATCTGTGGGATGGCCTTCGCCTGTCAGTCGTAAGTACTCCTCACGCCCCTCCACCCGCACAGGATCACGTAATGAAAGTAATGTCAAACAAGACTATAAAGAATTGTTAAGTTGAAAGCTCACTGATTTAGAAAAGGGAAAATCTGACAGTACTCCAAAACATATGTGCTGGGTAAATCCTGAAGCGTGAGCTCTTTCACTCAGCGACACAGCGAATTAAATCTTCCCTTGTTGCATGATGAAACTGAGCAAATGTCACAATTAGTGCATGTTTGCTTACAACATTCCTTTAAGCTGCAGTGGAGGGTTTGGAGTGAGTTTGTAATATGAAGAGAAACACAGATTTGTGGTGGATGATGAGGCATCTCTTATTGCAAAAGGAAGCTGCTTATTTGTGCTTTGCGTAGTCGGCTCATCCATTTCTGCTCTGCCGTCTGTAGCATTAACATGACAATTCAAATGCTTTGTTGCCCGCGCTTCTCCTCTTGTTTTTTCTGATGCAATAAGAGTAAAGCGCAATTTGGCAATTAAACACAGACAGCTGTTTGTATGTAAATAAACGTTTCCATTATGGACACAGCATCTAAATAATAAAAACATGATGTGGACCATTTCTTAAAGATGTCTGCTTCGTTCTCCTTGGTGGCAAAAAGTGGTAACTGCAGTTGTGTTTGCGACCTCAGTTCGCAGAGATCCAAACGATGTTGCATGTGTCGCATTGTGACAGACAGTTAAATGTTTGAATGTTAGCTCTGGCCACAATCTCTGGCAGAAAGATAACTGCTGTGTGATGAAACATATGTCACTAACTGTGTGGGACTTGTGCGGGAATGTCTCCACAGACACCCAGTTTTAGATATTGTAAGTGCAAGGACTCTCATTGCAATCATTTAATGCGTGGGTCATAGGCTCACATTGGGTCACCATATTTGGCAACAGAAAGTGACTAAAGAGACTTTTCTTTAAATGAAAATCTATAAGATTGCCACTTTAAGCGACCCAAAGGTGTAATGGATAGTTAGAAAGTTTTCACTCCCGTTTGCTTACCATTAACTTTCGAGTAACATCGAGTGCAGTAATCGCACAACTATATTTTCACTAATCACAACTTCTCTGAGTCACTTTATTCATTCATTCCTCCAGTATCATCCATCTGCATGCTCTGTCACTGCTTCTGTCGTCCTGTTCTCTCTGCTCTACTGCTTGCTCTGGGTTTGCAGTCAGTTGAACAGGTTGGCCTAATTGGTGGACGAAGATTAGCTTTCATTTGAATGCGCACGCTTGGGAAGTGTTCTGGTGAGGTCAATAGGGGCCAGATGTTTGGGCGGTGGCAGTGTATGGTTTTGTTTGTGTGAGAGAGAGTGAGGTAAGTGATAGGAGTGGGTGACGGTAGCCTTGAGACTAAAGCACGACTTTAATTAATGTAATCACACACAGCCAACATAACATTATGGTATGGCGGGCGTGTTCATTAGCAAGTGAGGTGTGCATATGATCTAGCCTGAAGAAAGCATGTGCTATATGTGTTTATGTATGTGTGTTTTGTGCGTCGGTTCCCACTAGTAGTGCTGAGTGATATTTGGCAGGGTGGTTTCTTGGCCTGTGGTCAGGCTGAGCGAGGCAAGCGCTCCGTTAGGCGGCAGGCAGCTTAAGCCAAACCACTAATCAACACATTGGACTGCCGCCATCTTACAGACACACTGATGTATTCACAGGCTGATTAAACAGCTCTCAGCACATTGGATTTTTATTACATTCATGAAATGTGTTTACTTTCAGTTAAAACATTACTTAACATCACCATTATGATGGGATGGGAGCTGGCCCCGTTGTTTTTTGGCTGAACGTTTGAAGAGCGAGGAGCAGTTAGCTCATAATAGAGAGACATAAGAAAAAACGTGTGTGTGGCAGAAATGTCCCTCTGTGATGCTACCGTCAGTATTTCTACGTTAACAATATTATCTGGCGGTACATGCATGCACTTCCACGCATTCACTTTGAAGACTTTCTCCGTCATATTACCTCTGATTAGGACAGTACATTAGCCTCTGAGTCAGGACTGACCATTCAAATTTTTACCTCCGCACTTAGAATATACCGTTTTAGTTAACCTTGGCCATAAGATTTACAGCTAGGCGGATTAAACAAGCGTCAAGGAATAGCATCATGGGACGGTGCTTGCTAATAAAACCAGAGTGTGTGAAAGAGAGACAGGCTAAGCGAGAAAAAGAGCCAGAGAAAGTTATGGCCTCCGTCTCCTTCTCCTTTCTACTCCATGGTTCTTCCTTTCACATGTGTGAGAGGAAGGGAGAGAAAGAAGGCGAGCAAAAAGAGTCTGCCAAGAAAGTTTATAATGCTCTAAAACCTGTCAGGCTCTCGCTGTTATATATAAAGCCTGTAAATTCACCGGTTAATGTGCCGGCGGTTCCCTCCACACTCCCACCCTGTCTTACAGCGCAGAACAGGAAATGATGGAGGGAAACAGACACCTGGGTTAACAGACAGACTTTCTTGGGTTCAGCCTCAGCCAGCCTTGACTACTGTCACCCATTCTGTGTCACACACATATAGACAAATACTTCCGACATACACCGCCTCCCACTGCCATTCTTTTACTTTAATCTATTGCCATTTTTGTCCCAACTTAAAACTGGAAACATGATAGTTCTGCATCATGAGAAACTTGTTGCATTCATGTGCTTGCACTGTTTTTACACACACAGATTTTATTGTTACGCTCTTCACAAGCATCAGAACAGCTTGCAAAGATTTTGGGGGTCCATTTTATGTTGTTCGTAATCAGCTGCATATTTAATAAATTGACATAGTGAATCCAAATAGTGTGATCTGTATTTAATAGCAATGAAAGATTTGATTAGAAGAAAATGGGAAAATAGAATTAAGAGATGAAACAAAAATTCAAACTCAATAAATTCACTAAATGAAAAGAAATTAAATTAATATTCCACAGTGGGATGATCCCTCAGAACAAAGTAAATCGTCAAATCGTAGCTTTATTTATTTTTATTATTTTTTAAGTTTATACAATTTTTTTTAATTATTTATTTTAATCACCTTTTGAGAGCAACTTTGCCAAAGTTGGTAAAAAACAAAACAAAACTATAGATTAGTAAAATTGGCACAAATGACTTTACAATCATTGAAAAAAGGCTACAGCTCGGGAGATGCTACACATCTTAATTTGATATGTTTATCCTGATGGCATTAAAGTGTTAAAACTTTAATGGAATAAACAAAGAAAAAGAAACGAGTGCTGACAAGGACATGAGGAAAGAGATGCATCATTTGGTTACTGAGCAGCACAAATGGGCCCCCATATGGCTGCTCATTAAAGAACTCTACAGAGCAGTTTCCAGCACCAAATTTGAAATAAGTGGCTATGAAGACTGTCATATTGTCATCTGTTTAGGCAGAAAAAACTATTTGATTTATGGAACATATGTGGGACTACATTTCTTGACCTCCCCGCCAGTCTTGGGATGGTAAAGTGCCACTTCCCCTAGGGGAATATGTGTGTGATAACTCAGACAGCACATGAATACATACAACAGCAGTAGCAGTGTGGTCCTGTGTCATTCGACACGCAGAGTGTTTTTGGGCTGCTTGTCTCTCGCAGGCAGGTGCTGCCGACGTACGACAGCCTGGAAGAGCCGTCAGTCAAACGCATGAGCACCATCTTCACCTCGGCCCTCAACGTAGTCACCGTCTTCTACATCACCGTGAGTGGGACCGCACTTCCACACACAAACACCAGCCTCGTCACCGCCATTCTCACCATTCGCCCCCTGTCACTGTTGCCACATTCAAACCTTGCGATTTACACGGTAGTCACTTGTCCTGATGTTTGTCAACTTTCCTCAGATGAGGGTCTAAAAAGTGAAATAGTTCAGTTGTGATTTTCATTGTCCATGTTTTTCTGTATTTCTATCTAACAACAACAACAACAACAAAAAAACGTCTTTGGCATATGGCATTAAAGAATGCTTGACTTTTCCATCACGCGTGCATGTAAATTGAAAAAAAAAAACAAAAAAAAACCAGCAACAACTCAAGTTGTCTCCCTTATTAATTCCTCCCAACACTGTCTTCGTTTCTCTCTACCTCTGTCTGAACCAGGTGGGGTTTTTTGGCTATGTCAGCTTCACAGAGAACATCGCTGGCAATGTGCTGATGAACTTCCCATCTAACCTGGTGACAGAAATGATCCGTGTGGGCTTTATGATGAGCGTGGCTGTCGGATTTCCCATGATGATCCTGCCGTGCCGACAGGCTATCAACACCATGCTTTTTGAGCAGCAGGTGAGCTCAGTCGCTGCTCATACACTCTATATGTACAGTCTGTGGACAGTTTACATGTTCTATACCTCGGAAAAATCTTAGTGCTAGTTAGAATTGTTGGAAATTGTTACTTTATTATCATATTGTGTGCACGACTTCCCAAGTTGTAACCACAACTTCACGAGTACCATGTGAGGGCAGCTTTAATCACAGTTAACCTACATTCTCTGTGCCCCTTGCTAAAGCTAGCTAGGTAGTGTTGACTGATAAATTAGCATCTGCTATGCAAATCTGGCTTCAAAAAGCCAAGATGCCAGAGTTAAGGATTCAAAATGGTAGCCCACAAACCAGTCAGTGGTGTCACATTTAATTTTTTCCCTTTTTCTCTCATGCCTCCCTTTCTGTTCCCGTCTTACAGCAAAAGGATGGAACATTTGCTGCCGGCGGATACATGCCACCTCTGCGCTTCAAGATGATCACCCTCTGCATTGTGTTTGGCACCATGCTGGGAGGCATTCTCATCCCCAACGGTACATCCTGCATGTGTGTGTGTGTGCGTCTGTGGCTGTGAACAATTGGGCAGGGATGCAATTCTCTGTGTGTGTATGGTCGTAGCTTGCTGGAGGTCTTTAAGGTGCATGTGTTGCTTTATGTGGGCGGAGTAGCCGGGGAGCTTTACGACGTGTGTGAATGTGACTTTACGAGTCAGTGACTGTCACACTCTAACACAGTCCTTAAATCAGGGCCCTAACTTTTATCTCCTTTTAGATGGGCAGACAGGAAGATAGGGCTATTATTCTCCCAGACCCTCTTTCTCTCACACACACTCACACAAACGCCACACAAGTCCATGTACACACCAATATTGGCCCTCTGGTTCTTTAAGATGGTCTGTCCCCGTCACAAACGGCTCCAAAATGGTGGCGTTCTAAAGGTTAGCATTAGTTTATGTTTTATTCCGCCTTTTATATGGCTGCTGTTTGTTAAACATTTGATTGGGTGAACACATACACACTCTCACACAGCAGGTTTGGATGGCTCTTTGTGTATCTAATCAGACTAATAGACTGAGGAGAAGGGAGGTAAGGACCCTGGGGAGAATGGACACTAAATCTGAGGGAAACAATATGTTGTCCGTCCTCTGGATGAACGATGGGTTTCCGGGCGCGACGCCCAGCCGGCCGGTCCACAGAGGCATGGGTGGGGCCAATGCTCGCTGCTGCCAGGAGCAGTGTGCCATGGATTGGGCCTGCATGGGACTGGGCAAACCTCGCTTATGAATGGGAGAGGCAGGTATGAATGTAGCTAGCGATAAGGAGCTTAGATCCGGGACGGGTTCTTTTTTTAGCAGAAGAGATATGGAACGGTGCGCTTAGAAGGACACAGACTCGTCAGCTCTGGCACTGGCGGTGTCATGTTTTCCCAGGGAGCACAGTTTATTTCTTCATCCAGTCCATTCAGTGTTAGTTTGCTCAAGTTTGCATTGTACTACAACACAGGCAGAGGCTGGATCTTTCTACTATTTATCCATTGCTTTTATTATAGAATCAATCTCACTGTGGAACAATTATATTTAGCTAATTATAACTACTGTATGTCTGTTACTCTAACTTACTATTTGATCTATTTATCTATTTGTATTTGGTAATTATTTCAACAATGTATTCATTGCTAATGCCCTAACATGAACTGAAATGAGCTACAGTGAACTCAACATTATCCCTGTGTCTTTCTCTCCTTAGTGGAAACCATCCTTGGTCTAACTGGAGCCACCATGGGGAGCCTCATCTGCTTCATATGTCCTGCTCTCATCTACAGGAAGATTCAGAAGAATGGCCTCATTGCTCAGGTTGCATAGTCTGCATTTGTACTTTCCTTTTATGTTGTGATAACATGTTTAGTCAGTGTTTCTGATTTGTTGTGCTTGTCTTCTTTCTGTCCTGTAGCTGGTGCTTTGTGTTGGCCTGGGCATCCTGTTGATCAGCACCTTTACCACCCTCTCAATTTCGGCCAGTGGCCCCACCACCAAAGTCCAAGCACCTCCTCCTCCCGCTCCTGCTCCTGATAAGAACAACCCGTCGCTACAAAACGTTCCTGAACCGCACGGTAAAGATCACGACTTTCTCTAATGGCTAGCATCACTTACCCACTCGATGGACTGTAAATGAAAGTGGTTTACTAATGAGCCATGGAAACATTTACCTCAATGGGCCGGAGCCAGCGTTGTCTGTAGCGTCTGAGATTGGACAGCAGTGCTGCATGTAATTATTTCATGTACTGTTAAAGGCACCAGTGGTATGTGAGACATGTTTATTTCTTCTTTTATTTTCAAAGTCATGGGCTGCTGCAGCACCCACGTAAAGACAATGCGAACCAGTAGCAAAGGGCCAGTGAGAGTAAAACAAAAGCACAGAGCTGCAACAGAAGAAAGGGCTTCTTTTATCTCTCTGAGAAGAAAAGATGGAGACAGACAGAGTGACTGATAGACAGACAGGCAGGGTGAGGAGATAACCTCTTGATAATATCTGAAAGCAGTGCTGAGTGCTTGACATTGATGAAGCGAGATTGATGCCCTTCAAACTCCAGCAATTTCTCTCCACCCCTCTACCCCTGTTCATTTCTCCTGCCACCCCTTCCCCCAAAAATTCATTGTCTGCACCCCCTTCACCCCCATATCTCCTGTGGCTGCCATAAAATGCCTGCAAGCTCTGTCTGCATGGAGGGAAAAGGGTAAGAAACCATACAAATGGAGATGAAACTCTGGAAACCTTTTGACGTAACGTTTTCAGTTTTGGATTGAAACAAGCAGCGTGCAGAGGGAGTCCTGACAGTTACTCATTCTCCCCTCACACTGTCTGTTTCTCCTATTACACTGCCTTGTATTAACCTGTTCACAGACATCAGGAAACTCCTGTTTCCATGTTTCTTTCTTGTTAGTGGATTTTTTCCTCCCATCTCTGCACTAAATGAAACTCAAAAGGGCCCAATTCCACACCCGTTTCCTGTTTGTCAGTTTAAATTTTACTTCATCTCCCTCTCCTCTCCCTACTGTCTCCCTAGTTTATTATACATATCAATGGTATCGATGTTGCCATTTTCGATATTTGCTGCCACCTAGTGGATGAGCTTTCCAGGGATCATTTGCACATGACAGCACTACAAACTACATCTCAGTGCACATGAGACATTCCAGGTGTTGTGTCACTGTGCGTCAAAATAACGAGTAAATATCAGGGCTAGAATTAGATTCTAATTTTGTCCCCTTTCACACCTGGCATTAAAATGCACCTTGGAAGATTAGCTATCAAGTGGGCAGCTCTAAGCACAGACTTAAATACATCCAAGATGGACACATCCGATGGCTCAGAGCACGTTGGGAGGTGGATTGGGCCACATGGACAAAATCTTTTGTAGCAGCATGAACACAATGTGTTCTGGGTCAAACTGACACACAACCTGTTCATCCTGGCTTACTCACTTTGGTCTATAACACTTAATACTTACACTTGACTAAACAAATAAATTAATTTATAACAAATAAACAGTTAGCAGTTAGTTATTCACGGTCCCCAATAGCATTCGCAATCCATTGTTTTGAGACAGCAGCTGTTTGCACAGTGTTCTACGGCGCCACATATGATGTAGGTGTTTATTTGCACACAGAGCATGGAATTGAGATTTAATCACAAGTGGTCACTTAAGAACAGACTTACTAAGAGATGTCAACTTGAAGAGCCTTGTATCTGATAGGAGTAGTTTTAGTAGTGTTATAAGAGGCTATGTTTTGTGCTACAGACCAGCCTGCAAACAAGAAGCCAGTGGAGATAGAAAAGCCTGACCATCCACCTGGGTTACAGCCTGGTGAGAGGGAAAAGGGGGAGCCTCCCCAGATTAAAGGACCAGTGGAACTACCTGAGAGGAAGAAAGTGGAGGAGGTGCAGCTGGACCGTCCTGATGCTGGTAAGGAAACTAAACCAAACCTGGAATGTTATCTGCATCTTGAACTGTGGAGAATTAGCTCTGTCTGTTTCTCCACAGGTGTCGTGGTGCCAGAGGTAGAGGCCCATCGCCACGAACCACCCATCCCTCGTGATGAGGACAAGGTAGACTTAAGAAAAAACAATGCGGAGCTGGAGGTGGACAAGAAACAAGCTGTTCCTCCCGCTGGAGGTGTGGACGAAGTACCCAAAAGAAATGAGGAGCAAGGTTTAGGGAACGCCCTGAAGGTAGACGACCAAAAAGATGCCAGGGTTGAGAAGAAACCTGCAGATGCTGTTGTGGGGAAAGAGGAAGTGGACTTAGGTGGAGGTGAGGTCTTGTCCAATGAAGCTTTGGAGAACCCTGTTGCAGAAGCACGCAGAAAGAAGGACGCTCCACTAAAGGACGTGGAGAATCTCAATCCCGTTAAAGATCCTGTAGCAGAGAATGCAGCTGCGGGGGCCAATCAGGCTGCGGTACCACAAATTGATAAAGTGGCGAAAGCTCCGGATGTTGCAGGGAAACGTGAGTTTTTGAAGCTCAGTAACTTCAGTGTGAGGCAATTATTCTACTAAAGTGCAGCAATGACTTGATATTTGGTAATCTTTGTGCTCCAGTTCCTGAAGGAGAGCATCAGCCCGCTGTAGACGAGGCTCCAGCTGCAGACAACAAAGAAACAGGAGACGAGAAGATGGAAGGTAAGTGTCAAGATCTCTGACACACGTGAGCCGTTGTAGACCATGATATACAGTTTTTGCCCAGTAGTACTTTAAAGTTTGATACAGTTTGATAGTGATTGTTGGGAGGAATTTTCTTTTAATTGTCTGATTCAGTGACTTGTGGTCTGCTGCATGCTGTTGAGGGCACTTCCTCTCCCTCCCTTCATCTCACATTGCTTATTTTACCTAATGTAATCTCATCTCAGTGGTCCATCCTTGTATATTGATCTCTTTTTGATGGTGTAAAGCACAAGCAAGTTGTCTCTCTTTTACTTCTTGACTTGGCCTGATACTCTCAGCTGTCTTCATCTGGCTTTTGTTGACTTTCTTGTTCTGTTGTTTTCTTTTGCCCTCTCTCCTTTTCTTTACCCTTTTTTTCTTTCTCTCTCTGCCGGACTCCTATCACAGTGATAAAAAAGCTGGTTGCAGGTATGAATTTGCTCTTGCCTTTTCTTCTCTTCAGCTTAATCTGTCACTCAAATTTTCCAACGTTCGAACAGTGGCCCATCTTTTTTTAATTCATAATTGTTATTATGAGTAAACAATATATCACTGTGCCCGTGTAGAAGTCACCTTCTCGCTTTGCCCCCTAACATAGTGTGTGTGTGCCCACATCTGCCCATTACTGCTCAGTCCAGTTTAAGGATAAACTCTAGAGATGCACACTGACTTGCCAAAACATTAGGTCCGTTAGGTAAACCAAATGCATTCTAATATAACAGTCATGCTCTTAAACTTAGCTTCATCTTCATGTAGTGCCGGCCTGTTGCATTAGAATCCATTTGTTTTCACTGGTGTTCTTATTGAATTGGCAAGTGAGTGCATGTTCCATTAATAGTAGAATATTGTCTATTTCCTGTCTCCCCTCTCTCACCTAGAGACTGGCCATACATTAACGTTTTAGCTTAGTTCTCAGAGCAGGTAGTTACTTAATTTAATTCAACATTTTTGTCTCCGTGTAGAGGGCCAACTCGACCATGCGGTGCTGCTGCAGGTGATCAAGGAGCAACAAGAGCAACAGAAGAGACTTCTTGACCAGCAGGAGAAACTGCTGGCTGTCATAGAGGAACAACACAAGGAGATCCACCAGAAACAACCTGCTGGTGAGTAGATATATGTATTTTTAAGACATGGCATTAGACCTTGTGCACATCTAGCACAGGTGGTACTATTTAATTGCAATGTGACAACGTTTTTATAATGTAAAGGTGCTGCTGTGGAAGGTGAAGCCGAGAAGAGCATCCAAGGACAGCCAGAGGTGATGGAAGGTGGAGCAGCAAAGCCCAAAGAGGCTGGCCAGTCGTCAGACTTGAAGCAGTCCAAAGAGATAGGTGGCGCTGGAGCACCACCGGCTGGAGGAGATGACGCTCACGTTGTGGTTCAGAATCAAGCTCAGGCTGGGGATAAGGGTGCTGAAGTCGGTGCTGCTAAAGTAGCTGTTCCACCAGCTTACAAGGAAGATGACGTGGTTGTACCTGCAAAAGAATCCCATAACGAGAGTGAGCTGGGGGCGAGGGGAGTTCCACTGGGAAAGAAAAAACCTGATGACCATCAAGCTGTGCTGCAAAACAATCAGGTAGATCAACTGAAAGATGAAGAGAAAAGCCTGGATAAAGAAAAAGAGAGAATTGACAGTGTTCAAAAGGAAAGACTAGAGAAAGACGTTCAGGCTAAACTGGAAAAAGAACAACTTGAGAGCAGTATAAAGGACAAGGTGGCCAGGGAGCAGGAGTTAGAAATGGAAAGAGTAGAGAAGGAAAGGATAGAGAAAGAAGTGCAGGCGAGGATAGAGAAAGAAGTGCAGGCCAGGGTGGAAAAAGAACGACTGGAAAGGGAGCGAAGAGAGAAGCTGATCAGAGAGCAGGAGGTGGAGAAAGAGAGGGCGGAAAAAGAGAAATCTGCTCAAGAGAAAGCTCCAAAAGAGAGAGTCCAGCAGGATCTACAGAAAGTAGACAGTGAAATACTTGAGAGAGCGAAAAAGGAGAAGGAGGCAGAGGAGGCTCGGGAGAGGCAGGCACAGCTGGAGCGAGCCATAGAAGCTCTGAAAGCTGCACAGGGGGGCAAGAGAGAAGATGGTGAAGCTTTGAAGAAAGGAGGACGAGACCTCAAAGAAGAGGCTGCTGCTCAGGAAGACCCCAGAGAAGGTGTGGTAGGTGGGGCTGTCAAAGCCGAGGCTCACCCCCAGGGCTCCCATGAGAAGCTCAGGGACCAGGGAGACATGGATCTGAGGCGGAGGCGCAGGGCACTGGGACCCAAAGACGCTGGAGGGCCCCTGGAGGACGCTGAGGTGTCCAGAGGGGTTGCAGGGCTGGAGCCCCTGCTGGAGCTGGGGGGCTCCAACCTGCACGCGGCTCTGGAGGAGCAGCTACTGGCCGGAGCAATGGTGCACTCGAGGCGAATTAATCAAGCCTCAGAGGACGATGGAGCAAAATAACACACATCACACATTCTTGTTTAACGGTTGGACAACATGGACTGTGCACCTACAGAAACTGTGGACCATGAACCATGATACTGTTGCCTTACAGTCTCACTTGCCTTCAGAAATGTTAAGGACAATAACATTCTCTCCTTCCTGATACTGTGTAAGCCATTGCCTTCATAAAACATAAACAATATTTGTAAATATTAACTTATTTTTGCCTTTTATAGGGGAGAACTAGGAAGAGGTCATTGTTGAACTGTATATACATCTATGCAAATACCTTTCTATGGAGAGTTTTGTCAGGGCAAATCTTTAATGTTTGTATTAAAGTCACTTTATATCCTTTTCTATTTAACAGTTTGTGGAGTCTGTCTCTGTAGAATCTGTTAGTACTTTGTCTTCTCTTTCTTTAAAGCTTCATGTGTCCGTTACTTTGAGATGTAAATACTGTAAATCTGTTTAATTGTCCTTCGTGTACGGGCTTTAATAGAATCCACGTTTACCAACTCTTGAATGTAATGTGGGTTCAGGCTATAAGTTTAGGCGGCAAGTGTTTTATTATACTTTCAAATGAAAGCTGAGGTTAATATATTGATATATTCTGTAGCCTTACTCTGTGATCAGCTGTGGACATTAAAGCAGCTTCACCCAGAACATCTGGGTCAGCGGATCAAGTTAATGATCATTCCATCTTTAGTATCTGTTCCTCGTTGATGTGTCGGTGCCTTCCAGCCCAGATGCTGCAGAAGTACTGTTATATTTAAAGAAAACGCGTGGCTCTCCTCCACTGAAACTCTCCTGATGTAAACAGTCAGTGAAAAATCGTAAAAAATACGGTCACCAAAACATGGTGATCACACTGGCAGGTAATTCCTCCATCAGTTAGCACAGCAACACGTAGGACCTTAACTTTGCTTTGTACAAGAGCTATTTTTATGAGTATTTTTCTATGTGGATGGTATTTCTGTACATTTTTTGCTGATGATAATAATAAATAAAAGATCTCTACCACAACCATGACTGTTGGTCTGTGTGAGAACGGATCAAATCAACAATATTTTATTAACATCTTTATATTACAACATTGCATCAGCCTTGTATATTCAAGAAGGTAGCGACTGGAGGACAACATGCAGATGACAAACATTTCCTTCCAGCATCATGAGTGAAAACTGAGGTCTTCTCCTGCTGAGCTGAACAACTGACGTTGATCCACTGACTCTGCTGCTCCAGCACATTATAGTTTCTGTTTATTTGAGTCTTTTCTTGGCCTGTAAAAAAAAAAAAATAATGATTACATTTTTCCCCACAGTGGGTAATTTGCAGTGTTACAGCAGCATAGAGTTTAAGGACAGTGCACACAAGAGAATGAACAGTAAACATTGAATAAATACAAAAATAGCAAATTAAATAAAACAGTTTTACATATAGTCTACTGGGAGCAGGCTTGGTTGTACTGCCTTACAGCAGCAGGAAGGAAGGACCTGCAGCAATGCTGGCCATACATTAACTTCTTAGTTTAGTTCTCTGAGCAGGTAGTTACTTAATTTAATTCAAATTTTTGTGTCTCCGTGTAGAAGGCCAGCATGACCTTTCGGTGCTGCTGCAGGTGATCAAGGAGCAACAAGAGCAACAGAAGAGACTTCCTGACCAGCAGGAGAAACTGCTGGCTTTCATAGAAGAACAACACAAGACAAACCACCAGAAACAACCTGCTGGTGAGTAGATATATGTATTTCTAGACATGACATTAGACTGTGTGCACATGTGGCACAGGTGGTACTATTTAACTGAAATGTGACAATGTCTTTATAATGTAAAGGTGCTGTGGAAGGGCAGAGAAGGGCATCCAAGGACAGCCAGAGGTGATGGAAGGTGGAGCAGCAAAACTCCACCTTCACCCGTGCTCCTTCACACAGCACAGGTGGAGCAGTCGGCTGCTGAAGGCACCGCCCAGCGCTGCTATAGCGCCACGGAGGGGGTGAGATCGCTTTTCCATCAGGGATGACAGCTTTGCTATCGTCCTCCGATCACCCACCACCTCCCCGGGCTCAAGAGGGCAGCCCAGAACAGAGCAGTCTAGACCAGCAGACCACTCCACAGAAGATGGCTGATGCCACAGTGTCCTGCTACAGGAGTCCTGACTTTGCCACTTACTGCGTTTGTAAAGCAGGTCTTGAGTGCTTCAAACTCTTTGGCACACAAGTCCTTCCTCAGCTCCTGTCTGCCCGTCGTCGTGGCTGCGACACACCTTCCATACACTGCTGCCTGAATCACACACACGCATTTAACATTAGAGGAAAGACATTTCTAAATCAACCACGCTCTCTTTCATGGTTGTGAACAGTCTATGCAGAGTGGTATTGTTGTATCGCTCTGCAACCCCACTGGGCTTGCAGTGGCAGTGCAGGTGTTGGCCACACCTGGATAGCCACCTTATGTAACTTATCAGAATAACTGTGTGTAATATGTAATTATTTTTGCATTAATTTACCACTGTTTATACTTCAGTTTTTTATGTTATTTGCACAATTTATTGGAAGAATGTATTGCAATTTTACAGTTTATAGTGTTGACTGTAAAACTCGGTCTATTCACTTACATTAAAACCTACCAACGTCAATGAAATGTAAAACAAACACGTCGCTTATGGCTCAGCAAACACATGAATCCAAAAGTCTCACATCCGCCTTATAGTTTTATAACTGAGATGGTCTTGTAACCTGCACAATACAGTGCCACAGTGACAAAACAAGTGAGAGAATAAAGTACATTGTGTGTTTATGTAAGGCACAGTGCTCTAAAGCACTGGAGGTACATATATGGGATGTGCTCTGTTGTTATAAACTGGGTTTTGTTTCAGTCTGAAAGACATCCACAGCACAATAACCTTGCTAAGATATGACAGCATTACAACCATCCTTTGTCAGTGCCTACCTGGTCCGCACACTGTGCAAAAAGTTCGGGGAAAAGTCTCATTTTTTCTCGGCTGCGAATCCAGACGTTTGACCCAGACATGGTGCTGCTCAGAAGTCCCTTTAGTGTTTTCAGTCAGCGAAAGGGAGAAAATAATTCGAAAGCAAAGGCTGCTTCACAGGTTGTTAAAAATTCTAAATACATATAAACTGAAACAAACATATCATCCTGCAGATGAAGCATTCATGGAAATCATGGAAGGCGCCATATTGTTGACCCTGTCATCGAGAAAACTTCCAGACGAATATTCTGTAATGCGATTCGCCCATATTTCTGTCAATTAAACTGTCGCCCTTGTTCCACAGGAGCTGATTCGCTAATATCCGAGTTCAGCGTAAACCGGAAAGCCAATAGACTTAAAGATTGTTACCAGGTGATCTCTGATTGGCTAGCTGTCAAGTCAAGTCCCGCCTTCCCCTTCTACATGGAGGAAAATGAGTAACCCGCAGCTAGGACTGCTAAATCATGGCAACATTTATGGAACGACTAGCTTTTCTTCAGAAAGTAAGTCATGTTTATAGTTTATTTCTTTTCGAGAAAATGATAAACAGCTGAAATTAAATGTTTCGAATGCGGCTTAGGGTTGAGGTGTCTGTTTAAATCTGCTAAACTGTAGCTTGCTTTTAGCCTGCTTGCTAACAGCATGAAAAACACATTAGCTAATTGCTTATCCAGTTTCACTGGACTGGACATGTCAGGCTGTTTAGTTAAATGCCATGCTAAGTTTTTTATTTGTTCAGAATCTGTTTTTCTGTTAAGCATTAAGCAGTTAAAATGTTTTGAGGAGTATGCTAATGTAAACTAAATGTGGCACGACCCCTTAAGTCTGTCTTGATCATCTCTTTTGCCAATGCAAGGTGCCCACCCTGATGAAGGCTACAGCAGATGATGAAAACCCCTGCCCTGGTTACCTTTTCCAAGAAATTGGAAGTATCCTTTAACAGCCACTGCTGCGTTTGAACAAGCACTTTGACCTACTGTGAACTCTGTATAAATGAATCTTTAGGTTCATCTGAAGGAATCATTTAAGTTGATGATCATTAACCCGCTTTCAAAGTGTCATATGGATAAATACTGAGTAAAGTTAAGTAAAAACTATGCTGCTGTGTTGTATATCCCATGGAATAGATTAGTGGCAATGTTAATAAAACAATTATTGAGCTTTCTATTGATTTAATGTTGTTCTCCAAAAAAGGACCTAAAGTAACTGCAGCTTTCTCAGTAAAATTGTAAAGTAAAACACTACATGTCAGATGTATTACACCTTTAACCCTCACCACACTGCAGAAATCTCCCATGAGTCTTCAGGCTGTGGTCAGTGTTTGCTGGAATACCTTCTGGAGAGGCTACAAGTAGAGTCCTGTCATGTCAAACTTAAGGTGAGAGCACTCGAGGAGCTTCTCTGCGCCAGTAAAGTTGCATTTATTTTGGTTTAATTGCTCTTTGTAAGTAACTTAAATCTGTGTTCTCAGGTGCTGAAGATTTTTGTCCATCTCTGTGGTCATGGCTCAACACTTTTCCTTACAGAGCTTAGAAGGAACTCCACCTTCATCCAGCAAGCATCAGGTTAGATATTAGGCACTTGGGCTCACTGCTCTGTGGCTGACTGGTAACCTGAATATTCACCTCATTAGCCGTTGCATGCTTTTTTCTTTAAGTTTATAGCGGCCCTCCTGATCCCATCCATGGCACAGCACTATACCAAAAAGTGAGGAATACAGCACAGGTGAGAGAAAGATTTAAATTTTGCAATATATACAATATTATAAAATCTGTTCTATGACAGGTAGTTAAATAAAAAAGTATTTACTTTTTATTTATAGGAAGTGGCCCGGTTACTTTTCACAGATGCAGTTTCAACCAAAAGTAGTATGTCTCCACCCAGCGTAGCCCCTCCAGCCATGGGTGAGTAAAAATGAGAATACGGATGATGACCATACACAGCACTTATCTTTGAATGATAATTTCAGACAGTTACGCAGAATGTACATCATCTGGTTAGTGATATACAGTATGTGACATCAGCGTTCATCTAAGGAATACATATTATAAGATAATTAATCTCTGTGGGAACGCTTTTTGTCAGTGACGTGAGATTGTCGCTCATTGCATTTTACCTTGAGCACAGACAATCTTCTTTCTTTCTGTTCAGGTATGGGATCAGCAACATCCCACAGGTCAGGAATGCAGGGATTTGGATACAGTCCAGGGAAGCAGGGGACAAGTGGGTGTCGCACGCTGCACAGTTCACACAAATTATATTATTCTGATTGTAAATTTCTACACAAACGTCATCACCTCTACCTTCCAGTAGGCAGTGATTCACTACTAGATAAGATCCAGAAAGCCGCTGAAGTCGTGGCAAGTGCCGTTCTTCCTCCAGCGGAGCAGCAGGGCATCCGTCTCCATGACAACCATTACCGGGCGGTGGTGGCACCCTCTGCACCCATAGAGGTGGCCGTGCCAGCGTGTGCCTACAACCTGCCGGCTCGTAAACCAAAAGGTCAGGCATTCATTTGCTGTGATGAAAATCATTTGAGTTTTAAGTGACAATAATTGACAACACGTGTCTTCACTGCGCCAGCGAGCCAGCGGTGTCCGGGGCAGATAGGAGGCGGCTGGGAAGAGACCGACAGCGGCAACAGCTCCTCTCACAACTCGTCTCAGGACATCGCTGCCAACAGCAGGACCTCAGTGGGCAGCAAGTCAGCTGGGACAGGGAGCCAGTCGGGGGCCAGCAGAGAGAGTAGTGGGGACCTATCAGAGCGGTCAGTGATAAAATTATCTTGTGCATGTTCAGCAGCTTTCATCTCTGAAAGTCCTGTTGGCAATTTGCCCATTTTAAATTACTTTACATAGCTGAGATTGAGTTTATCTTGTCTTAAACAAAATTAGCATGAAGTAACCCACATTGTCTCAGTTTGTACATGATTATTGTAAATTCCCTCTGTGTGGTCTACAGAGTGGAAGCCTTGCAGTTGGGGGACTGCGGCCAGGAGATGGCACTCATCAACAGACTGACCGAAGGCTCCAAAGTTTTCCTGTCCAGAGAGGAGAGCCAACACTTCATCAAAGAGTCAGTGTGTCTAAAATCAGATTGAGGCTTATTCTTTATTCGTGAACGAGCCTGTTAGCTTCTGGTTGCTGGGATTTGTGGCCTGATTTCTCTCTTATTTAATCTGTCAGGTGCTTCATTCTCAACTGCGAGGTCGTGGTGGAGTTGCTCTCGAGCAAGCTTCAAGATCCCTCATACACTGTTAAGATGGTAACAGTAACGTGACTTCACAGATGAATTTTCTTTGTAATGTTTTACATATTCCCTGATGGCGTGTTGTGTCTCCAATCCTGCAGCGGGCCCTGTGCGCTGTCGCATGCCTCATGACCTCTGACCTCGTCTCTCTGGAACAAATGTTTGGTGCTACTCGGCGTAGACTTGGCCAGCTGAGCGAGGGGCCCCCAGGACCTGTGGCAAACAAAGCCACCAAGGTAAGAGAATCTCCACACTGTGAAAACTGACAGGATTTTAACAATACTCAGAAGCAGGGTGCATTTCTTGTGCTTCCTTTCACCAGATCTTGCGACAGTTTGAGGCTCTGATGGGTGGACCTGCGCATGCTGCCAGGCAAGAGGGGGACAGCAGCCATCAGACAACAGTTGATCAGCTTACATCTGCAGACAATTTACACTCTGTTGACACCAACGTCAAACTTTATCAGCCTGAAACCCTACCTGGAGGTGTCACACAACCACCAGCTCACCTATCCTCCCCTTCTGGTCTGGACTTGGCTCAGAGCTCCTCCACAGCAGAGCTGATGAGTGATGGTAATGAGGAGAATCTGTATCACATTCAGCAAGAGTTGGTGGAAAATGAGGAACAGCCATTCAGGACTGCTGACGTACAATTATCTGAGGAAGATCTAGAGCTCATCAAAAGCACCTCTCCCTCATCTGAGCCCCAGAACAAGCCACCACATCTGGGCAAACTGTCCCTGTTCAGTGGTATGGAGCTGGTGACCAAAGGCAGGCTACTGTGTGAAAGAGACACATCCCAGACAGAGTTGGACAAAACAGACAACGGCTTAAGAGGAAATCAAACTGTTCATAACTCTGACCGTCCAGTGAAATCCTCCACGACTTGTATTAAATCCAATGAGGACAGTCCATCAGTCTGCAATTCTCATGACTCTGACAGCAGCCAGCCAGTATCAGCGTTCTCATTTCTCAACTGTTGACCGCCGACCAAGTTTTTAGAGCTGGAACTGTTAAACTTTAAACCAATGATGTCATGTATATCCTTATAGAAATCTATTTAATTTGCCCTGTAAAGTTGTAACTCCATATACATATATAGAAAACAGAATCACGTTGTGTTTGGGTTTTCTTATCTGTGTGCCTCTCCAAAAGATGTATTTGAGCAGCAGGTAGGGCCAAGAGACGGAGAATTATAACTGTACGTCTTGTAAACTACAGATGACAGCAACCTGATGTCGGTATGAGAAGCCCATCCACTGTCATAATACTTGGTCTCTGAGCTACTTTGTGTGTTGGCTGAGGTTTCATTTCTTTAAAAGTATTTGACAAATATGGTCGTCTTGAAGTAGAGGTTGTTATCAGAGGACACTAACAACACAAATGGAGAAGTTGAAGAAAAGTGTTTTAAGGGTTTTAGCTGAGTTGTGTAACACTTAACCCACCAAGCTAACATGATGTGTCTTCTTTTATGGTGTCTAGTGTGCACTAATTGGACCCTTGTCACTGGCCTTTAAGTCTGTTCAGCATGTTGAATCAGCAGCCATAGTTCTTTGATGCCAGTTTAGTATATCTGTACCCATAGGCGCCGAAACCGCGGGTGCTCCGGTGCTCGAGCACCCACGGAAAATACTGAGCACCCACGTGTGCCAGACAGGTGGCATTGATTCTTAATTTCCCACGAAGCTGATCGCATTTAGTTCAACCTTTCATCTCCAGTCCTATCTGTATTTTTGAAGAGTGGGCTGTCCTGAAAAATAGCCTACTTTACGGCTTTAGTATTGAGTCTATATGCATGTGTGTTCGTGTCGGCCGCTGTCCATTTGCCAAGGTTCTGAAATGCGAAACGGCTGTTTTTTTGTTTTTTGTTTTGTTTTGTTTTTTTAAAGGGCGTGCGCCCATGAGCACCCACAGAGGAAAACATAAATCGGCGCCTATGTCTGTACCTTTAATTTCCTCAAAACTTAAAAGGCCATTGAAATGCTATTATTAACTAAAGGGTGCAAGGTGAATACAATATCTACAAACTAAATTTAAATATGATTTAAAGGACCCATGTGTTTGATTTAGTGACATCTAGTGGTGATGTTGCAGATTAGAACCATCCTCTCTAGAATTAGTGCTTGTACTGTACGAACATGTCGGACTCAGTGGAAGAGGGCCCAGTCCCTATGCACATGTGAAGGGCTCATTCTAAGCTAACAAAGACACATTGATTTGTAGTTGCAGGTGGTATTACACTAAAGGAAACATTATGATGTAGACTGTATTACGTTACCGCACTGCTCCTTTATAGGAAGCTTAACGTAATAAAATCAGAAGGCTCCATTTTATTTTCTTCACTTGCTAAGCTAGGCTAGTTAGGCACTTCATTATGTAGTATTTATTCTTCTGGTGTTTTATTTGCAAACCCATGCAAGATGTTGGAGCATAAAAATAGAAAGAAAATGTGGGTGAATTGGTTTTAGCTAATGCTACATCAGCAATCAGCCAGTGTGCAGCCACTGATGTTTTGTTTTTACACTTTTTTTCCTCATTACACACTTCTATGGCAAAGTGTTGATGTGGCAGTTAAGTGTCAAAAAGTCAAGATTGTCGTCTGATCTACATTTTGACCAAAGGTGAAGCTCATGTGTTTCGACTTTGTATGGCAGTGCAGATGGTTGCGTTATCTCAGGATTTCTTTCAAGTAACAACCTACACCTCTGCAGCACAGCGTGAACCTCTTGAGGGAGAACTCCTCAGTTTGTGATTTGCACTACAGTTGCTTTTCTTAAGAACTCTTATCTACGAATGAGAGTTGTCTTCCATTAGTTTTGGTACTAAGCAATTATGTCAACGTACATGAGTGTTAGTTTACAAATTATTTATCAAGATTACCCTGTATTGATTCATATGTATCCATAAGCGTGGTTGCAGAGTGCATGATTAAAACTACGGGGAACTAATGCAGGAACTGATTACTAAAATATTGTATGTGCATTTGTGTTTAAAACATGCGGTCAGAAAACTGCAAATATCTGCAGCTTCAAGAACAATCTCTCATTGCCTTCACTCTTTCAGTGATTTCAGTTACATACAGTAGTGCAGTGTTGACTGCTGTACGCAGCCAAAAATTCAACCTGCCGGTACTGTAATGAATACCACAGCTGTATTTTCTTTCAGTAAATATAAGCAATTCTGTTGAACAATAAAACACGCTGTATTTTTGTTACAGCACTAACTACACCACGTGATATCCTGTATTTATATGCAACATGTTGCAGACATCACTTTTTGCAACACTTTATTTCAATGTTTAATGATTTGGAAAATTACATAATATATGAATCACTTTCACATTTTATTTGCAACACAGTGTACTGGTCATATTAAACCATCCATAAACAAGAATGGCTGACAGGCTTATGACGAACAGATACACAATGTGTAAAATGTTAAAAGAAGTAAACACCAGGTTCTAAATTCTACTTGGAGCATTTTTCGAGGGCTTGTTTTTGTTGGAAGCACTGTGCTGAACATACTGCTGCCTGAGCTGAAGTCTCCAGTGCCTGCTCACTGCTCTATAATTAACCAGGGTCTAATCTAAGGTTGGATTTTGGTGGTGAGGCTCATGAAGAATCTCTGTTCCAGTACCTTAAACCCACTAAACTACCACACCAAGACTTAGGGTCATTAAAAAAGAAAAACTTTGGTTAAAGAAAACAAATAAGGCCTAAAATGTTCTAGATTGTTTGAATAATGCTCCTTAGGAGTAAATCCGTTGGCCTCCATCAACTTACTTTTTGATCTCCCACTTCACAGATTGTGAAGTGTGACTGACATCCCCAGTCGACAGTAAACAGAAGGAATTATTGAGTAAAGTGCTAAGCTTTATTTAGTTTTGCAAGCACTTTGGATCATTATCACACTTCTCTTGTGATTAGCACCAATGAAAATGTCCACGCATTGACGCACGCATGTAAAGAGAACGATACCTCTTTATAAAGTGCACAAGGTGCGCGCACGCACACATACACACACACAAACAAACACACGTACACATCAATACTGCACAGAAAACCACAGTGGCTGGGCCATGGAAAGGCGGATGTGCTTATGGTCTTGACAAATGGTACATGTTGAGGTGGGGATGAGCCGTTGTGCCCAAATTCTGTAAACCTCCCCACACATCATCCCCTTACCCCCTGACCCAAGTGCGTCGCTTGAGGCTTTCAAGGAGGAGCCATCATGATGCCAGTAGTGCCGGCACTGATGGGTGAGGGAGAAAAAGGTCAGGAGAGAGGTCAGAGGTCACGGTCATGTCGAGCCTGGTCGACCCCTGGTCTGCAGACTGCTGAAGTGCGCCTCCCTCAGGACTCTGTTGATGTAGTCGTATGAGACACTTCTACCGTCGCCATGGAAACCATGCTGCAAAGAGCTGGCCGAGTCTTCAGGCTTTGGGCTGTGGGAGTGCTGGGTGATGCAGTTGTTCTGGCTGTGTATGCATGGCCTGGTGGTGGCCACTATTGCTCTCTCTGGACTACTGATCCCGTTGCTGCTGTCACTGCTGGAAGACTACAAATACAGAACAGAGAGGGGGTCTGAACAGCAGCTTCATGGATAGATGCAGAGGCTGTGAATAAAACATTGCGAGCTTTTTCTGACAGAGGTGCACCGCATAAACAATGTAGAGTCACATCTATTTATATGCCTGAAGCCAAGTCGCTTACCCTATCTGTTAATGGCAACAGCCTGTACTTTATAAGACAGACAGTAGGTAACGTTTGCAGAGAGAAAGAGTGCCTTATCACATAATTGAAGAAAAACAGTGTGTGGGTCTGTATGTGTGCAAAATCAATTCTGTCTCACCTCAGAGTCCAGATCTGACACAAGCAGTGTGGGACCCCCTCCTCCTGACCTCTTGGCCTGAGGTCTCAGCTGTTGGTCCTCTTCACTGTCACAGCTACGGTGTCGTTTCCTGCACAGAACAGCAGTGAAAGGAACCAAGATTGTGTGACAGAAATGACGCAGGGAGAGAGATTGGGTGCAGAAAGGCAGAGTATTAGAAAGAGAAGAGGAACCAAAAATAGCAACACACTCTCAGGCAGTTACATGATCAGACATGTGACACTCCCATTCTAGTGATACTAAGGTTTATATAAAAATACTCAGACTGCATTCATTGACTCAACTGACAAGGAGTGCGAGTAAACTGAGATATTACAATGCTGCTGGATGTAATGTTGTATGTCTTGATCCTGAAATGAGTAATGTCGTGAAAATGGCTATTTCCGTTACCTGCTGTCAGTCAGCATTTCTGCAGAGTTGAAGGGTTCTTTTTTTGGCAAAGAGAAAGGTTGACACTTCTAGTCAGCCCGGCTGAGATGTCTTGTTTTAAAGCTTTGGCTGTGTTACAGCTCCACGACCATTTCGCTGAAACTCTGTATGGCAAGCTCTCTCCTATCTCATCGGAAAGTGCAGGGTGTGTGAGAGCTATCTCCAGCCGGCTGAAGCAGCAGCAAGACACGAACCTCAACTGTGAAGCTAGTTCAGACCCGTCACGGCTTCGAGTCCGGTCCGCCCTGCCACCGTCACGGTGGAAATACAAACTGCCGGCGAGAAGCTAGCAAGCTAACGAGCTAGGTATTCTCGTTTTACGCAGTGAAATCTCGGAGAACTCCTTGCATGACAGCGAAAAAGCAGCAAGCTAGCCCGCTAGCTGCTACTGTGTAACGCTCTGACACCCACTTGTCAAGCTAACTACTTTAGCTGCACTATGCTAACTGAAACTTCTTCCGCTTTCGTATTTCGTCCACTTGCCGTTAATTGTGGCGAGTTGTTGGTAGCAGTCAGACGCAAGGCTGGTGGCCAGGTAGTTACATTAAAGGTAAATCCGATTTGAACGTCTTCTGAAGTAAGTTAACCGATAAGTCCCGAGTCATTTCGTGTACCGCTACAGCGAGCTTGTCTTTGGTTGTCGATTCGTCAACCCTCCCAAAGGAAATAGCTCCGCCCTCCTGTTTACATGACGTCACCAACCACGGCTTCCGGTGTCAACGCTGTTTGGTTATTGTATGTTCCAATTTTTTAACTTTTCCCACAACTATGCTAACTAGTTCATCATAAAAGAGAGACTTTATATGCCGAAGACAGGGGTTTCTGTTCTCGCGCAGAATTTTACCAACGTGAATGGAAACTACATATCTGAAATGTTAAAAGCTGTTAAGTAATTTAATTTAGCATTAAGCTAACCCGATGTCAAATGACAGCGCAGTTTAGCATACAGCATAGTTAAATACATTAAAGTGTGTATTAAATTATGAGGGTTTTCTTGTAGAAGTAGCAAGATAATGCCAATCTTAGATATCTATCTATCTATCTATCTATCTATCTATCTATCTATCTGACTAAAGTCTTACACTATAGCCTTTAGTTTAATTTCTGTCTGACAATTAGTGTGTATATATTGTCCTATTCGTTTTCTAACAACCTGCTATTTGACATGAAACCAAAAATGTACACATGACCGGATATAAACATATTCAAGTCTTCAGAATCATAGTTAATCATAGTTAAAAAAATATGAAAACCATTTTCATTTCAAAACACTGCGTTTGTCTCTTGAGGGGCAGTTACTCCAAAAAGTAGCAAGCAAGTATTACACACAGGTACATATTAGGTTCACCCATTAAAGGGAAAAAAGGCCTTGTGCAGAGACAAGTACACAAATGGCAAGCAACATCGACAAGGCACAGGGGCGCTAGTATATGAATTTATGAGTTATAAGTCTGGACAAAGCAAACCAACCATTCATTGTGTCTTCCTTCTGTTTGTTTTCACACAGGCAATCCAAAACACATCCCTGGTGGCTTTAAATTAAACTGGTTAGGGAACACGTGTTGTTGTTTTTGTTCTTGTGCAGTGTTAAGCTGTGCTGGGGATCTTTGTGTTTGGCCAATAGTTTTTAAACGGAGGTTAGTATCACCTTAGAGTCAGTTCTTGTCCGTTTAACAATGGGATGTGAACCAGCACATAAAGGAAAATCTTAATGATGTGCACTGTATCTGTCCTGCAGATGAAGGTGATCCAGCACACTGCAGAAACACTCCGCACAGCATTGGTCTCTAATTCTGGGGACTTGGTTAAAATTTACAAAAAGTATACAAAAGGAGAA
>JASGAT010342385.1:4372-19691 GCA_030220025.1 Chelon auratus | reverse complement strand
CCTATGACGCCCACGGTGTCCTGTTTTCCATGTGCGCCCGGCCCACACTCTCCTCCTCCTCCTGCTCCTTTCTGATGTTGTAACCATGAATAATGCACAGCCGTTTTATTCAGTTATTTATTTATTTATTTATTTATTTGTGTGTGTCCTTTGCCTTCATTTGTGAGTCGAGGATACCTCACAGTCTTTAGGGGAACTCGTTTAACCTGCTCAGTCTAGTCTGCGTCGTTAAAAGGAGGAAGTGCGGATGAGATATGTCCACAATAGTTTCCCTCTAGTTTCACATATTTCATAAATATGTTTTTACATTTTTGTCTGTCGTCACACCTTTTAAATCCAGTCAGCTTTCAGACAATGTGAACTAATGAACATGTGAACTAATCTTAGTCGAACAAGACCGGTCAGGCTAAACCTGTCTAACAAGAGGATGCAGAAAATGATATATATTTATAACAATCAATCCAATATCGGATCTCTCAAATGAAGATGGATGTATAAATAATAGTAGATTAGATTAGATTCAACTTTATTGTCATTGCATATAGTACAGGTACATGCACAACTAAAAGCAGTTTGACATCTAATCAGAACAAGTGCAAATAGCAAAAAAAACTGCAAAATTAACCCAATAATAAGTCAGTATGTTACAATAATAGTTTATAAAAGATGTAATACATATAAACGTATACATATCCACATAAATATATATATGTATGCCTGTAAATATGCGCCTACATGTACACATAGCTTGACGCGAGGGTTTGTTGATTCTCACCTCCTAACGATCGGAGGAGGAATCTGGTCCAGAGCTCGATCTGTGCCGAGGTTCAACACAGGTTTTCCGTCATCGGGAAGCCATGGCTCAAATCAAACATGTGTGAATACTAATAAATAACCAATGAGAGTCTATAAGGACCCGGAGCAGCTCTAAACCTTCTCGCTCTAGAGGCGAACATTAGCTAGCGCGCTACTGTGGATGGATACTGTGGACAGTGCGTCCCCAAAACACTTTCTCGTCTTCACATTCATTTCTCACATGGAAGTGGTGCTTTCAGTGGCTCTTTGATCTGGCAGCGTAATCTGAACAATATCCTGTGGTGTGTGTGATTTTTCAAGTCTTGTAATGTGTGAACGTTTCCGACTGGAGAGTAAGAATATCTGTGAAGTTTCCACATAAATATCTGATTCAGCTTGTTTTCAGGGAGTCTGAGCCCAGCTTTTATAACATTTTATAACATTTGACATGATTTTTGATTATTTAGTTTATCAAGAAATAAAAATCTAATGAATAACTGCAGCTTAAAAGTAAATGCACCAAACCTCTCTCTTTTAACATAATAGGTTAAAATCCTTTAGAATAATCATTTCCTGTTTGAAGCTCCTCGAAAATCTAAATAGAAGGGGAACTGTATGGACATTTGTTATATGAAGATCCATTTTATTTTGAGGTTTATGCTTTTTATCAAAGGTTAGTGTCAGAATGTCCCGACTACTTCCAGTTAAACGTTGAAATACGTACTCAGTTTAATGTTTCCATAATTCCCAGCAGGTTAATAGTGGAAATATTTAGACATTTTCTTTCAGTTAGAACATCCGCTGAGGCTAAAATAATCTAAAGTGTTTGATGTAGGAGGCAGAGAGGGCCGAGAGGATTGTTCCACAGATCAATCAAAGTGTTAATGATCACCTTCCAGCTGTCCTACATCAGCCGAATATCATGTAGATGGCGTCTTTCATTTGCTTCTCATGCGGAGTGAAAGAGCTTTTCTTCTGCTTTCCCGTTGAGTTCCGTCGAGCCGTGGCAGAATTTAAAACTAAATGTCGTCGGCTCGACTCTTGAGGGGTCACGTCTGCCGGCGTCGGAAGCCGCGTGATTGACCCGGTTCGTCGCAGTTGCGTCAGAGCGCGATCAGTGATAATTAGTTTGGCTCGGCTTTTTATTAAAAACCCAGAGAGCCATTGATTGGCTGCAAATTAGAAATCAAGGTGCACACGAATGGGATGCAGCACGGTTCAATATAGATGTCACTGCGAAAAGGGCAACGTGGTAAAGTAAGCCTCATGCAGCCCGCTCACGGTGACGTTGCTTAAGGCTTTATTTAAAAAAGAATATATGTATATATGAATGAAGGACGATGAAAGAAGTGAAAATATTCATCTTTGCTTTTATAAATGAATCATGGTCAGGACAAGAATTTATGTATAAAATACAATTTTCTGTTGAAATGAAAACTTGACTTGCATTAACATCCGTTCCGGGTAATCTGATCACAAGTGGCCATCTTTTAGCGCCTGTGTTCACACCTGGCGTTAACGTACGTCTCCACGTGCACAGTTCTTCAGATCTGATCTCAGTTTTGTGCTCCGTATACAAATAAGCACCTGCTGTTGTTTCAGAACCAAGAACAGCGCTGTATTTTGATTGTGCATCATCACAAACGTTAAGTTTTATTTAAGGATTTCCACCCCGATGTTGGTTTATTTTAGAAACCTGCACAAAACTCGGATTATAGTGTGAACCCTGGAAGCCAAACGGTAAAAGGAGACATAACGATGATTAGAGAAATGGTAACTTAACTCTGCATGGTCACCTCAATTAACCACGTGCCAATTCTGACATAATTACACACATTGTACTCATAATAGATACTTTAATTTGTTCATTCTTACTTATATTTATTTAATTTTTAGTTAACAGCTACAAGGACAGGATATTTTAAAAGGCTCTAAATACTAATGAACAGATTTCACTTATGGTCTTTTAAATGAATGAGGCAAAGCTCCACTGACGCAGGAGAACCCCGGTTGAGTAGAAGATCTTTTAACGTGACTCGGGATGCATTGTGGGTTTTCACGCTGCCGAAGGAATGACGACAATTGTGGACATGTGTGACCCAGACCACCTCCAGATGTGGCCAGAGATCGCCAAATAAAAAGTTTGACCTCAGAAATCTTGACTCTTGTTGTCTCTGTTTTTGCAGCAAATCATGAAGGATCGATGGATCAATGCGGGATTTGACGAGGACGAACTGAAGCCTTACACTGAACCCGAGCTAGACATCACGGATCAGAAGAGAATAGGTAAGAGAATAAATCTCAGCTTCACATGCGTCGGGCTGCTGATTGATTTGAGCAGTGTAGGCAACCTGGATGCGTTGGGGTTGTTAGCAGGGTTTACATCTCCTCAGAGCAGAGGGCGGTCTCATTATTCCATCGCCGAAGAGCTTTGGAAGAAAAGATGAAACGTGCTGATGAATAAATAAACAGGGGCCGAGCTGCTGCATGCGAAGAGGCGAGGGCTGCAAATGGCGGAGGGGGTTGGTGGTGATCTTACGTAACCGCAGCTGGGGTTGGCTGTCGATTCACATGTGTCGGTGTGAACTGCCGCTCACCCAGGAAAAGAACAAAAAGAGGCGGAAGAAAGGGAACATCAAGGGGAGACGAGAGAGAAATCCCAGTTTTGCTAAATAAGGCGTGCAGAGATTTACGTAAACATTTCCCCGAATGGAAACGTTTTAGGTGACGGTTGTCAGTGACGTTTCTCGGTCATCGAGGTCATGGTACGGGGAAAAAAAAACTGAAACAAGGATACAAGGGCAAGTGCCACTCATTTGAGAAGGAAAGCTCTTTTCTCCCGCTGCACATGGACTTTAGTCATGTGAGTTTCAGGTTGGCAGATGTTCCTAATTCAACTCCAACTCTCCACCACTCTCTTAAAAGTTACTTGGATATGAAACGTCTTCAAGAAACCCTCTTTGTTGCTCTTTGTTTTTCTTACTTACTCATCTGAATAAGGCTTTTACATAACTGTGCCAAACCTGTGTAAGCTCTGAGTGCAATAAAACAAAATGGATGCACTGATATGATCCTGACGTTGGGAATATGATGTTCATGTGATGCAGTGAAAGAATCAGAGAGAGAGAGAAGTGTTAGAGGGTGAAAGTGAGAAAGATGGATCTCCTAGAGAGGAGAGATGGCGGGTCACAGATTCTGCCTCGTTTCTCGCCTTTTTTCTCTCTGCTCTCACTTGAAGCCCCGAACAAGAGCGTTTTCTTTTTATTTATTTATTTATTTAAACTCACAAGCTTGTTTTTTTTTTTTTTTTATTAGTTTATGGTTCGATTTGTCACGTCTGCCAGAATTATTTTCTCCGTGTTGGCATGGAAAGATTTAATTCCACCAAATTAGACGGCCTCGGTCGGTAGAAACTGGCAGGGGAAAGCGGTTAAACCACCGAAAATAATGGCATTAGAGCAGCTTTTACTGTGACGTGATGATCAGAAGATCGGCCTAGAGAGGAGGGAAATTCTGCTGGACGGGATGAAGCGCTTTAATTTCACAGGAGTTTATGCAGCGTTTCAGAATTTTTACTCAAAAGCAGCGACAGAAGTTTGGGAATTTAGACCTTCACATGAATCATCATAAACTGATGATATGTTTGCAAGAAGAGAGGCATTAAAAGTCTGTAAAATCTAAAAAAGAAACGTACAGAGAGTTGGTGTAAAGAGTCTAAAACCGGAGTGTTGTATTCACACCTCTTCTGTCTCGTTAATAACCTGCCCGCGGAGCTCGAAAAGTAGATTTTTGGCAAGATAATGAAAAAAATAAATAAAATCACGATCCTCCAAACTGAGAAGTGTTCATCAGGAAGATGAGGACATCGCTTCAAATCAAACGACAGCCGGCTTCGATCATTGGCAGGAACTCGGAGCACATCACGGGTCACTAACTATGAAGCCTGTGACTCATTTTAACACCTCTGCTTGGAGACGAGATGCTCTGAATCTGTAATCTGCTCCCCGACACTCTGCGGATAGAAGAGTGTTGGTGTTTGAGAGGGACGTGTACTTGTGTTTACCATATTTATCTTCTTTTTTTTTTTTTGCCACTCTCCCATAAACCTTTGACTGGTGAAGAACCTGTGCCACGGTTATTACTTTCTTCAGAGACTTAGACTTAGATAGACTTTATTCATCCACAAGGGAAACTGCTTGGTCACAGTAGCTCAGTTGAACATAAAAAACATGTTAAACACTGTTACAGAAAGGTTAGCCGTTGTAAAGTTGGATAGAGTAAGGTATGAAAGAAGGTTGTAGTGTTGTAGAGTAGTGATCGGTGTCTTGGTTTCCTCCTTCTCTAGTCTGTTCCTTGCAAGAGTTTGCGAAGAGGGTAGATTCAGACACGTGACATGTTCCTTCCATACTTTTTAAATAACTTTTTATTCAACATCCCCACTGTGCAGCATGGTGGTGGCAGCATCATGCCGCTTCTCTGCAGCATACCCCTGCACATTTTCGTTCTGGTACTTTTCAACAACACTTTCTCGTTGAATTGTTAACCAAAAACGGACACAGTACCTGCACTCAGGTTGTGATGACCTTTATGTGCAAAATTGTTTATTATTTTGTGTGTGTGTGTGTGTGTGTGTGCGCAGATGTGATGGTGGGGATGGGCTACAACCTGGACGACATCCAGGACTCTCTGGCCAAGATGAAGTACGACGAGATCACAGCCACCTACCTGCTGCTGGGCAGGAAGGCCTCTGAGGTACAAACATCACACAAGATCAGCTGATGTTGAGTTGGAAGCTCTAGGATCTAAATTCACTGTTGAACAAACATAAGTTTGATTTACTGGTGCAACCTCGACCTAGCGGTGATCCTTGAGGCTCATTGGGTTTATAAAATCACCTTTGAAGTCCTTTCGATCAAACATCAGTGACCAAATCACGTTAGCCAAGTTTTTATGAACTGCTGACTAAATACTAAACATGCTAAATGTCGTCCTTTGTCCCTCAGCTGGAGCCCAGCGAGTCGGCCTCCAGCAGCAACCTCTCCCTGGCCAAACCCAGGCCCAGCAGCGAGCTCAACGGCCAGTCGCCCTCACACCTCAAGGTCCAGAGGAGCGTCTCCTCCAACCACAAACAGAGACGTTACAGTGAACAAGGTGAGGGAAGCCTGTTCTTTCTTTTGTTTTAACGCTGTGAAGCCTGACATGCAACAATAGTCAGGAAATTCTTTCTTTTTATAACTGTATTGGACCATTAAATTCGTGGCAATTTAACAATCACTTTTTTCTTTTAATTAGTAGAACAAAAAATGAGCTTCATTGTATTTGGTTAGATTTTATTTTTCCACCCAAACAGGATCCGTTTTATGACTTTTTTGTATTGGTTATTGGTCAAAAAAACAGTTTCTGTCGTTGCTCAGGCAAAGGTGGACAGAAAAAAACAATGTTTGTGTCTTTGAATTTCTTCTCTAAGTTGGTAAATATATATTGTTGAGGTTATAATAGTCATTTTATTGTGTTACTGAAAGCTAAGCACAACAAAAGACAATAATTACCAAGTACCACCTCAAATATCTAAAACAAATCTAATATGGAATACATTAATGTATATTTTAAGCTTTTAAATAAGTTTAATTATATTAAAATAACTAAGTATTTGATGAAATATGGAGTAATAACAGGTTACTTCAGTTAGGTAAACATTCATATTGACAAATCAGCAACAACAAAGTCAATCCATGGAAGCAGCCATTTTGGAAATGGCTGCCAAAAGCCTGCTATTGACTGCAGAGCATGGACGAATCCACCAGGGGTATTGACTGTGTGTTTGGTGGGTTAGGTCTGAGAAACTCGTGTATTAAATACGATTCAGTTGGAGTTATAGGTTAATCAGATTTGTCGTTAAACGGCTCAGGTCTGCTGCTTTTTGTAGTTTATTAAAGTCAGTAGTTTATTGTCATCTTGATAAAAGCACTTAAACGAAACCAGTCACATGGTCGAGGCACTTTAGCCTTTCGCTTATTTGCTGAGCTCCGTGCTGTCCGCTGGGATATAATGCTTGGTCAATAACCTGGGTTTGCTTAACGTTGCGAGTTCATTCATTTCCTGTGCATCGATTAGTCGCCGCGTGTTTATTTTAGCTGCAGGATTTGGCCTCATTAGTTTTCGCTGAAACGCAGACGAGACATTATTCAACCGTGAACTGAATCTACTTTCTCTGAAAACAGAATATGCTTTAAATAACGCGGTGATGATCGTGTCCTCGGTCTGACACTCTGACTCACTGTCAGGTTTGTTCCTTTATCAAATGTAGGTCGTCTCGTTTTAGATTTAAAAAGCGCTGAAATTAACATATTTGTTCTTTTCAGAGGTACAAACGGTGTTTTTGAGTCGTTCGTCTGTGATTTATTTATTTATTTTTATTTTTTCCCTCTGCAGTCGGTCAGAACGTCCCTCCAGGGATGGCTCATCCGAAGAGGAGTCAGACCACGACGGCGGAGAACAGCGCGAAGGAGGAAGGTGGAGTCCAGCTCCGCAAACCCGGCACCCAGGGGAGCCGCGGTGCTCCGCCCTCCAGCCCTCTGCTGGGCAACGCCAACAACCCCAACAAGGCCGACATCCCCGACCGCAGGAAAGGAGCAACCACCGGTCCGGCTGTGAGTGTCTGGAGCGGCTTCGCAAATCTTCTCGTCCATCTTCTCTTGAGTTTTATTTCTGGGCCGCTTGAAAACGGGGGCGTCACACATTTTAGACATCAGTGTTTGTTTCCTGGTGTTGGAGAGATCCACCGCATGTAAAAATAAGTAGAATACAGCCTTCATTGTTTCTCCGAAGGGAGTTTCTGCTCCTCCTCGGGAATTTATTTCCTCCGTGGCAGAAAAACACGTTACACAAGCCATCAGAAAAGTTATTAAACTCTTGAAGCATTAAAGTCAGATTAGTCACACACAACATCCCCTCAGACATCTTCTGTTTCCTGTTGCAGTGATTTCCGTAAAGCAGCTTGTTAAGAGCTCTAATTCCAGATTGAAGTACACAAAGAAATCAACGACTTAATTACAGAACAATGCAGAGAGACACCAGCGCACAAGTATAAATGCTTTAAATGGGGACAAACACCCAAGATGCAACACTCTCCGTGCACGTCGGTTAATTTAGAGTAACCCAACCCCCATGGACACCAGGAAATTGCTGCGGTGTTGCAGTTTGCAGAGCTGTGCAGACATTTTAGACATTTTAGGCGATCCAAAACGCAGCAGAAGCTCCAACTCTTGAGAGCACCACCGGGCCTGAAAGCTGATTAGATTTAAAAAGTGTGACAACAGAGAAGAGATGCACAAAAGCAGATCTACTTGAAAGACAGATGTGGAATTACCACAAATCTCTAAAACTAACAACATTTAGTTTCAAGTAAAGTTGTTTTAAAACTGAAATATCTCTAAATGATCTTGAATCGTTGCGAATCAGAATCGCCCGGACTCGTTGGGACTCGAATAAATAAATTTGAAATCAGTCGGCTGCAAACCGGATGGTTGATGCGCAAGGATCTAAACACTTGAAGTGCCTAAAATGTTCTGTGATGTAAAATGTACGTGAGGAAAACACGGGCTCCACAAGTAAACATAGGAAGGAAAGGAGAAGACGAGCCTTTGTCTGCAAGTGTTGCGTAACCTGTTCAAGTTGACTTTTCCACTGAAACATAATCGTTGTTTTATTTATTCATTATTTTTTTTTTTTTATATCTTCTTCAGAATAACACCGCTTCAGCAGGTATGACTAGGAGGAACACGTACGTCTGCAGCGACCGAAACAACACGGACCGCCTCTCTGTCATCCCCAACGGGAAGGAGAACAGGTGAGAGGAGGATGTTTGCTCCCTTCGACCCCAAAAACATTAAATGTCTGGTTATTATTGTGGGTCCTGTTATGGAAGCCAGTGTGTTTATTCGAGTAGAATTTCTCCCCGAGAGTGGATTGGCTTTTGGAGAACGTGAAAATCTTTATGGTGGACACAAACATAATTAAACCCAGGCGTAGTTCATATGGATCTTGTTCAGCTAAGTTCATAAATATCCATATCATCGGTCTGACCTCCAAACAGGATGGCTTGAAAAAAGATTTCTTTTGTTTCATTCCCCGATTTTCTTTTTCTGCTCCTTCTTTCTTACTTGTATTTACTTTCCCTTTACTCATCATCTTATTTTTTTCATTTCTACCTGTGTGTTTGTGATTTCGTTGGGGGGGGCGGGGTTTATCTTTTCGTTGTGGCATGAACCAGCATGACTGAGATGGCTTGTGCCACTAGCCCCTCCTCTGCCTTTACGGCCGCCGCCGCCGCGCTCGGTGCCTCGTCCAGTTCGGTGCGGCTGAGGTATCAAACCGTCGGCCCTTTGTACGCTTGTCAGGCAGGCTGGGCCACGCTGCCCCACTCCTACTACGCTCTGGACTACTGCTCGCCCAAGTAAGACGGCAGGGACTCCAAACCACCCCCCCACCCTGTCTGTCTTCTCTCATGTCTCAGCCCCTGTTTGGCCCCTCGCTAACCCACATATCCAGCCGGCTTCACTCTCTGTAACCCTACGACTAAACCATGGACACCATTTCCTGCAAGAAAAAAAAAACGCTAGGTGCAAGAGTCTGAAATTTGCGCTCATCAGTCCCTAACATTTACAGTCCATCTTATTAGTATTTAAATCATGTCCAAGCCTTCGTTCACCTTGAGGTCAGGCGGTGTGAATTCAGGGATAAACCGCCGGAAAAGTCCTGTAGTCTGAGCCAAAAAAACAGCTCTGCTCATTTTGTCTGACCTTCAATCTTAAATCTCTTTGTAAAGACTGAGTTTCTATCTGAGATGTCTGAGAAAAACACCAGATATTTTAAATTTAATAGCCATATATGGTTTGGAAACACCTGACTTGTGTTGTTGAGGAAAATCAGACTTGTTTTTAAAGTCTTCAGTAACAAAACGAGTCTTCAGCGTTAAACTAAGACGTTGAAAATAATAAATATGAAGAATTAGAAGATGAACTTTTACCTGGTGCCTGTATGTGCGACAAGATGCAGCCCAGTGTTCTTTATAGACGAGATAAACAAACGTCAGCCTCTAGTTTTCCGTTTTAATTTCTCCAAATAAGTTCCAAAATCCATACTATAACGAATTATGCATAAAGTTTATTGTTTTATAGCGTAGCATTCAACAAATGAGATAAATAACTATCCAGATGTCAGATGAGTGTTTATTTCAGACGCTGATTAAAGGAAAAAACAAAAAAAGTGGAGGCACAAGTAGAGAAAAATATATATCCACACACCGAGATCAAGCTGCCACGCTCCGACAAACGTCGTGTGTGATAATATTTTTCCGTCACCCACTCTGTCGAGCCATAAACCCTCTCGGACCTCTCGGCTCCGCTGCAGACATTTCCAATAACAAACTCTCACCGCTCGCTCTGCTCCTGATCTCTCCTCCATCCTCCGCCGCGAACACTGACCCCTGATCTTCTCCGTCTGGATCACCTCACCTGTCCGACACGACGGCCCGGGGCTCACAACGCTCAGCGGTTTCCTCCCCCCCGCTTCCTCCTCAGCTCTCCTGCAGCCATCGTCTGTTTTCTGTCTCTGATCAGGAACACTGCTCGCTCTCTTCATTAAACACAACAACAGCTTGACGTCCAGGGTGGGAAATTAATTCTGAATGTGTCTTCTAAAATCACACCAAGATGTTTTAGTCCCATTTGGTTTTTCTAGTCTAATTTTAACAAAAAAACCTTTTGCATGGACCTAGGAAACATGTTAACAGATTCTTGCCTATCTAAAATGTGAACACACGACGGGATATTATTTAGATCAGTAAGGGACAGCTGGTAGAAAAACCCCATAGCAGGTAGCGTTAAAGATACACCACGTCAGGTAGTAATACCTCCAGAAAAAACACGAAAATGGCAGTAATTCCACTTGTCTCGCGCTATTGCTGCACAAACTAGCTCAGCAGACTAATACCGGCTCACTCATGCTCATCAGAGAACCAGGGTTATACTGATAACCTTACATTTTAGACCAGAAATGCACAATATTAGCTTCTCCACTGTGTCGTGTTTTGTTAAGCTGTTTCCTCTTCACTCGCTAGCTCTGTAACACTCTAGCTAACCATGGCTTACTCATGCTAATCAGAGGACCGGGGGTTATACTCATAACCTTTACAAAGTTTGTAAGAGGTAGTCGTGAGTTACACGTCTCTGGGACTGTCAGCCTGTCTACGGTTGCATTGATAGAGCTGAGTTTAGCTCTTCTTCTGTTCTATATGCAACTTCTGCGAGACAAAAGGTCACAAGATTCAAACATTTGATGGAATTAGCTTAAGAATGCGAAGCTTCTTCTTATGTTCTAATTTTAATTTAGCAGGGAACAGGGCAAGATTTCCCCTCGTCTCGCTCGATAGCATCACAAGCTAGCTCAACAGAGCCCTCTAGCTAACTGTGTCTCACTCGTGCTAATCAGAGAACCGGGGTTACAGTCATAACCTTAGACCAAGCTCTTTCTCTGGTCTATATCCAGCTTCTGCTCCTGGTTCTGTGAAACTAAAGACCACAAGACTAAAACATTTGATGGAATTAGTTTAATAACGTGCAGCTTTTTTTTTTTTTTGCTGTTCCAATTTTAATTTCCCACCCTGTTGACGTCTAACTTGCAGGATTCATTTACTTCATGGCAACATTAGAATTCACTGTAGAAATAACAACTTCCTGCCATGTTAAAGATAAGAAGGGAAACATGATGAAATGATCAGCGTGTTTTTGGGGTTTTTTTTCGTTGCAGTTGTGTAATTTTATCTGAACAGATGAATAAATAAAAGATATTTTAGTTTGGTACACGTCTGTGATGGAAAACATCTCACGTGGTCTCCGTTCACCTCAGCAGCGTCGCCGTGTCGCCCAGCAGCCAGAGGAACCCGGTGGCGTCGACCCACAGCATCACCAACGCCACCACGCCCGACCGCCTCCGCTTCCCCCGTGGCACCGCCAGCCGCAGCACCTTCCACGGCGGCCAGCTGAGAGACCGGCGCACGGCCACGTACAACGGGCCGCCGGCCTCGCCCACCCTCTCCCACGACGCCACCCCCCTCTCTCAGACACGCAGCCGTGGAACCAGCAACCTCTTCTCCAAACTCACCTCCAAACTGACCCGCAGGTAGGCGAGTTAACCCCTCCTTTTCAACTTTAGTCGAGCTCCACGCAGGTCGTTGAAGCTTTGAAGCTTAGATCAGGTTTATTTGTCGTGAGGATAGACTCTTGATTCTTCTCTGTGTAGTGTAATCTACTGTGATTCTGCCTGTTCCAACTAGAAGCCAATCAACGCAGTGCCTTGTAGAGTTAGGATGATTAATTACATGCTGTGGGAACACTTTACTGTCCTATACAATGTGATTTATTCTTGATTCTTAAATGTTTATCTGTCGCTGCCTGGTTGCCTGCCAGAGAAACTGAAACTAGTTCTGAAAGAGTCAAAATTTAAGTTCAGTGAATCACCCGAGGTTTATTAAACAGGTCGTCTTCAGTTTGGTTAATTTGGCGTGGACTTAAAAAAAAAGAAAAAAGAAAGTGATGCCCAGAGGAGTAAACCTGAAGTTATGCAAGCCGAAAAGTTTTGTTTTTTCTTCTCTGGTTTCGGAAAGAACTCGCCAAGAGATAACGTTCAGGCTCCAGCTGGATCTCATTTATCATAAATGCAGCTTTAGTAAGAGGGGAGCAGATCAACACGCGTCCGTTTTTATGTTTTTAAAAACTGCCTCAATCAGAACAGATTGATCAATCAGATCTAGGGGATGGCGTAAACTACTGATAATCTGATCTCCTTGATAACCGTGTAAACTCTTGACCTGCTGGTTTCTCTCTGGTTGGAATAAATCCAGTCTTTCTGAGCGTGTTTGCTTCACGCGGCGTAAACATCAGGTGAGGAGTTTCCAGGAGAGACAGAAACATAGAGGTAGAAAAACAACCAGTTGTGGAGACGTTTAGTTCTGTTGAACCTCTTCGGGGGATGTTGATCAGACGAGGAACTTTATCGGTTCCGTTTCACTTTTTTGTAAAAAGCGGTAAACCAGTCGCTAAAATTTAATCTGTGAGGTTTTGACAAGTTTAAATTCGTGCTAACTCCGTTTGCTTTATTTGTGCTAACGTGGCGTCATGTTGTCGACCAGAGCTTCTACGGCTTCCACAATCAGGAGGTCGGGTCTCAACACGAGTTTAGCTTAATTTATTTACAAATATACCTGGTGAAAGCATAGACTGTAGAAAAAGTGGGCGCCATAACAGCTCCTCAAACGTGAAGCTAATGCATGTTGAGCTCCCCCTTGTGGTTCGTTGCGCTATAGGTCGTATAAGTCCCGCCCCCCTTTTGTGTTAAAGCACTAAATTACACGTCAAATAATTTATTTTCAAGGATGGTTTCTGTCATTTTAGGTAGTTTAGGTGCAAAGACTCTGTCCCCGGGATGCTAGCGTCAATTTGACCGATGGGAGGAAGCGGAGAAAACTGGTTTTATGTGATCCACCTGGACTGCCGGGAAAACTCTTGGTGTGGATTCAACAAGCAGACCAAGACTGACTGAAAACTGTGAGCAATTTCTGGTGCTGGAGCTTAAAGCATCCGAGCAGCAAGGATTTTATGACGCTGTAGGAAACAGAAGTTTGTGTTTTGGGCGTTTTAACATGAGATCCAGTTTCAGTCCTGATGTTTAAAAGCTCACTGTTTATTTTGGGTTCGAACCAGATGAACCAAACTTGAAGCGTGTCTAAAACAAAGACCAGAACTGAAGCCAGCTTGGATTAAAAAAAAAAAAAAGTTCTCAAGAGAAGTCCAGCTGCTTTTGTTTTAGATATACCATGACCTGGGTGACATATTTTCAACTTTCCCTGAAAACGATAAGATTTATTTTTCATTTCTTACTGAATAATTTCTGTCTTGTGCAATTAGCCGCCGCTGTGACAGTTCCCGTTATAAATGTGTGACCGTGTTTAATAAAAAACATCCAGAGAGGAATCCAAACTGAGATTTTCTCCACGTTAAAGCTCTCCGACGGCAGCAGCCAGGCCAGCGACATCACTCCTGCAATGACTGACCTAAAATGAGGAATTGAAATCATTTGATAAGAACTGCAGAAAAAAAACAACAACTTTCCTTTTAATGTTGATGATTCCAATCACCCCATTTTTGTTCACTCATTGAGATTCCTCATGCCCCCCCACCTTCCTCCTCCTCCTCCTCCTCCTTTCACTCCCTCTTTCACCATTTTCACTGTTTCCTTTGTCTGGTTCTGTTTGTAGAAACATGTCATTCAGGTTTACCAAAAGGTAGGACTCCTGTACTGCCTTTTCGCTCTGTTACCGAAAAAAAAAAATAACGAGAACGATCTCACTGGAAAAAAAAAAAAAAGAAAGTCTACGGACTATGTGTGAGGCTGCTGGCACTGAACTAACACTCAACGCTTAGCAGGGAAAGAAAAACCAAAAAACGACATCGCTCTCTGGGTGCGTCTACACACACAGGCTTTAAATCAGATTAATGTGATTGGTTTAATCCCGAGTTGAGAGCCTCTCATTTATCTTTAAAGGAATATTTTATGTGTTGAATATGAAGCTGTTAGCTTAGCTTAGCATAAACACTAGGAACGGAGAGAAGCTGCTAGCCTGGCTTCGTCCAAAAGGTAACAAAACCGGTTTTAAGCTTTACTTAAACTCACTTTACATTTATTTATTTGAATAATATTATTACTATTCTCGAGTGAAGATGTTATTTTAAATTTTTAGAGAGCTGCTCCTTCAACTTTTTGATATACGTCGGGTTTAGTCTGTTTACTCAGCAAGTGCAACTCTCAAAAAGTAGTTTCATTTTTGTTTTTCAGCTTGCGTGCTAACTTAAGTCACAAGCACAAACAGGAATCAGCTGGTGTTGTGGTTTTGAGGGTATTAATCCAGCTGATTGCACAGTTTCACGTAGCTGCAGCTCCTTTTCCAAAAGATGGTGGAGGCAAAGCCTAATGTGCGTCACATGACAAACAAGGAAGCAGCGGTGGTAACTGCAGCAAACTGCTTCTGCACAGCTGTGTGTTTTTGAGTCGAGAGTCAGCAAATGGCTCCACAACATTAGTCGATATTACCTTTCTGACAGGTGTTTATGCTAAGCTAAGCTAACAGTCTGAAGGCCGGAGCATCAGATTGGCATCCAGCCGTAGCATTCAAACTGTTTCCTTTAAATTCCTTTTAAGAGGAATGAAGTAAAACAGGAAAGTGAACAACAACACGTAAAAAATGTTTTGATGCTGTTACATTCTCTAGCTGTTGTTTTGCATTAATCAGGTTTTAACTCGTGTCCCTGTGTGTAAACGGACCCGGCGTCGCTGTGGTTGGCCTGAGTGGGTAAGCGATGATTGGGAGAGCGGGCCGGACTCCTCGAACAATCAGTCGATTAACCAACAGCAGCAAACAAAGCAGCTTGCCACTAATCAATCGCCAGTGCATGCATGGGGCGGGGGG
>JASGAT010342384.1:0-28852 GCA_030220025.1 Chelon auratus | reverse complement strand
AGCTCAAGAAGATCATTGGGAAAAGTAAAATCAGACTTCTTAAGGACATCGCAGAGGTGGGTGTTTCTAGTGTAATGCCAGCGCCTTCAGTTTGAATGGTAACAATACCTGACATTGTTCTACGTTCCCTGGACGCCACACAGAAACCAGCAGAGGAGGCCGAGGGTGTGAATACCACGCTGCAGGCCTACTTCTTCGGGAAGAAAGGAGGAAACAAGCTGCAGTATCAGGATTTCCTCAGGTAAGGAAATGTCCTTGTGCTGCTCTCCTCTAATCATAGTCCACAAGATAAAGTCTGTCTGGTGGTCAGATGTTTTCACAGCAGTTTAAACCAGTGATGAGCTTTTTATAATGGACTTTGGTTTTAAATATTTTGAGGGAAACTGTTCACTATAACTGATTAAAGCTAAATTCTTACACATAAATATGTCATTCTGCCCTGATACAAAGCACAACATATTACTTCAGACGCTCAGACCTACACTGATCAGGCATACCATTATGACCACCTTCCTAATATTGTGTAGGTCTCCCTTGTGCCTCCAAAACAGTTGTGACTCATCAGAGAATGGACATGGACCTTCTGAGGGTGTCCTGTGGCGTCTGGAAACAGAATGTTGTTCTTTGGGTCCTATGGGTTGAGGGGAGGGGGCCTCTGTGGATCATCCCACGGATACTTGATCAGTTTGGGATCTAGTGAATTTGGAGGCCAGGTCAACACCTTGTGCTGTTTTCCATGTTTTTTTGAGTTGTTCAGTTTTAGTGTGTGTGCCTGTGTCAGGCTGCATCCTGTTGGGGATGGCTGCTGCCATCAAGGAGTGTCATTGCTATGGGGCGGGGGTGACTGGTCTGGTCTGGGTGGGTGCTACATATCTAAGTAACATCCACATGATTGCCAGGTCTAAAGGTTTCCCAACAGAACATTGTGTTGTCACAAGATGATCAATGCTATTTACTTCTCTGGTCATAATGTTGTGGCTGATCGGTGTATATCACCCTCCATTGTTTATTACTTCTTATTTACCCTCCCTTTACTATGACTTTCTGATTTTGTATATCATTGTTGGGATGTCACCAGTGTATCTCACAAACCTCTGCAGCGTTCCAGTAACCAGATGTTGTTGTTCAGGTTCATGGAGGACCTGCAGGCTGAAGTCCAGGAGATGGAGTTCATGCAGTTCTCCAAAGGTATGGACACCATGCGGAGAGAAGACTTTGCAGAGTGGCTGCTACACTACACCAACGAAGAAGACAACGAAGTGTACTGGGAAAACATGAGGAAGAAGATCCCTGCCGGACAGGTACAAGCCCTCCTTCACTTCCACTCCTGTCAGAATCACATTTAACGTGGGCTACAAGTGAAGTGGTTTCATCTTTCCTTTGTAGAGCATCACCTTTGATGAGTTCAAAGTCTTCTGCCTGTTCACCAACAACCTGGAGGATTTTGCCTTTTCAATGAAAATGGTCACTGAAGCAAACCGTCCTGTGGGAATGGGTAACGCCTCTCACCTCGTTGGAACTGACTGGTTTTCTGTGATCACTAGAAACATTACATGACCGTAGTTTTTTTTTTTCTTCCTTTTCCTAAACGCAGCCCAGTTCAAGCGAGCCGTGAAGATCGCCACAGGCCACGATCTGTCTGAGAATGTGCTGGACACTGTATTTAAACTCTTCGACATGGACGGAGACAACTGCCTGAGCCATAAAGAATTCATTGGCGTGATGAAAGACAGAGTACTGCGGGGTCTGAAGGTCAGTTCATCCAACTTCATCTTTTGCATTGCACTTCAGTTTGCCTACACTTCTTTACTTTCTTGGTAAAAGAGAAGACGAAGACCTTCCACATCAAAAATATTGTTTTTAACCAGACTGTAAATTATGAGTAGCAACCGTTGTCTTTCTGCTATCACACAAACACACATTGGTTTGGTTTCCCCTCTTAACTAAGAAACGTCGGTCAATCCTGTGTAATTTCTCGTCTGATTGGAGTGACATAACACGGTCACACTGGACAGTCAGAATGATCGTCAACTTGGTTTGGTTTAAAGATGACAGCTCCCAAGAAGTGTAGCAGAAAACCTCAACTAGAGTCTGTGCAGGAGTGACGGGTAGAGATGTAGTAAAATCATCTACATGGGAGAAAGCAATTGATATGTAACTGGCTAGTTAGACAACAGTTACTAGTTGACATTTCAAAAGGGTTAGCTTACTGCTAATGTTCAAGACATGGTGGCAGTGGCTAGGCTACATGAAGCTCAAAGGATTTATGGTCATATTTGAGGACCTTAATACCATATCTCCATCGCTGGCATCTACAGTGATTATTGCCAAAATGTTTGACAGTCATCCATCTAGGTCTGGGTACCAACTATAGATTCAAGTGGTGATTGTCATTGTCTATTTTAACCCAGCTGTTTGGTTGTGTTTCCTGTATTTGTGCTAAGTAATGCTAACCTGCTAATGGCCCAAGCTTTATATTTGGCAGACACAGCGTTTCCTAATACAAGTGCCTAAATCTGATAGAAAATCAGAAAACGGCGGCCATGCTGCTCAGATAGAGGGGTTTGTGTTATTCATTATGTCTTATATCTTGATTCTTACCAAATTGTTCACACCAAGATGATATTTTTTTTTCCTTTCACACAAATCCAACTGTCAACATTTGTAGTTTTCATTTCAGAAAAATAACAATGTAAAATCCTCCCACTATTAGAGGCAGTAGATACATTACATACAGGTCCCATTTCAACTTTACCTCCACTGTTGTAATGACGAACACTGTCCTGTCCTGCCCTCAGGTTCAGCCTCAGTACGGCATCTCTGGCTACTGGAAGTGTGTGAAGCGGGAGACCCTGAAAGGAGCCAAGGAGGCCTTGGGAGATGGCGGGTGCCCCATCTGAACCACGACACGTCTGACAGAAGATACACTGGTGTCTTCTAATCAATTAAGTGGTGTGAACAGCACTATACAAGAAACCACGTGTAAAGATATATAGGATCCACTCCACTATCCTGATACAAATACTGTATGTTGTTTACAGATATATATTGTTTGACGTTGGCTAATGACTTGTAGAGCTGGCTGTGGTGTTTACAATACTTTTTTTTTTTTACTGTTTGCTCATTTTAATATGCAATTATTTTTGTAATCTATGCAAATTCACATGCACTTAAGTAACTAGGCTGTTGGATTAGAAATCCCAGAGATCACAGATTTATTTCCTCCAAGTAAACTGACATTTTTGATCTGCTGTTCGCACTGATCATCAGTATGGCAAGCCTTCTGTTTCTGGCTTGTTTACTGTGATTCACGGGCAGCTGATTTGCAGGACAATCACAAAAAAAAACAACAACAACATGGTCCATCTTTTGCAGCATCTGGTCTTCCAGCTGCATTTCAGCAAAGCAGTTTCACTTTTCAGTAGAGAGGAATCAGATTAGCGCTCATATGAGCTCACATTTCTAAACAAACAAAAACACCGCTGTGATATCTTCCCAGTAATCAGGTCACTTAAGTGCATGTAAACCCTGTCATTGTTTGTCAGTGTGTCTCTGGTTAACTGTGGTTTGAGGGAGAGATGCTAGCTAATTCTGTGCAGGCTGACACATTACCTGGTGTGAGGTTTTTCCACGTTCTTGTCACAATATTTATCAAATAAAGTCTTATTAAAAAAAAAATGCTCAGCTGAGTTTCTGATCTGTAGCAAAAGAGCAAAGCAGCTATAACTAATAACTATTTTGGAATTTATTGTAGAATTGACCTGTTTAGGACACATGAGTATGTGGGTTAACCATTGAAGATCGTGGCGCTAATAATTATCATACATAGAAGTCCAAAAAGTAAATAGACAAAACAAGCTTACGTCTGTGATAAATGAACTAATTAGTGACTGATGCCAAGGTTATCAGTGAATACAGCATACACAGCTACAATACAATAAAATTACATTGAGCATGAAGCCATCTTTGGTCTTCTTATCACTATAAACAAGTACATAGAAATTTGTATTGTATCAAAAATAGAAATTACATAGCCATATTGAAAGTAAATTCACATTTTGACATAATATAAGGAGAATACCTAAGAGACATTGTGGGATTACATTTTTTCACTCCTTGGCTTTAAGGATCCAATGGTTTTCTTTATTTTTGAACATTCGTTTGTTTTTTTTGAAGAAATGGACGATTCTCTCAAAACCATCTATCGGTATCGCTGTCCTGAATATTTATAGGACAGGACGCAATGTTTATAACCAAAAAAAAAAAAAACAAAACAAAAAAACAAATTAAGATTGTCATTCTTAAAAACAAGCATGTGCTTTCAATCCTGGGATTTTTTTTTTTTGAAATGCGGCCTCTGCCGTGCGGGAACAAAAGAGGAGGGAGAGGTTGGGCTCAGACTCAACATTCGGTCGAGATGTAGCGGCTGAGCTGAGCCCTGACACACAGACGTGTCCCTCTTCTCATGAGTCCTGTTGTGTCTTTAGTTACCAGTCTTTGTGTAGTTGTCCTCCTGGTGGTTCAGAGTTATTCTGTCCTCGGAGGCTCACGCGATGAACTGCAGCCAAAGTGGACCTCTGCTTGAGATAATAGGGAAGTGCTTTCAAAGTGTTTGATCCACTGTGGAGAGAGACGAGAAACATTTAAGGAATTTTCCAACGTGGTACAGAAACAATAGGCTGCTAAATGTAATTCCCTGAAGAGCATTTCCTTTAGTCACACAATGGTTTTCGGCTCTTTTAGTTTCGATTCTTAACCATCATTCAGCCCCATTAGACATGGGACTGGTCCAAATTCATTTTGTAGCAGGACAATGAGCTGAAACTTCAGCCTCAAGAAACACAACAGGTCCAGCAACAGATAAGAGAAGATTACCTGGTTCTATTTCATGGGTTAGGCAGGTTGATCAAATAATAGTAACAGTTAACGTCAAAACCCCATGTTGTTTTGTACCGCAGCTTAAAGATACTTAGTGATGATGTCTTGGAAAAAGCAATCCTCCGATTTAAGCAGCTGGAACTGGATACAATCTGCTTTGAAACATGACTGAATATTTATCTAATCATTTTTTGTTAACTAATTCATTCCGACTGTTTTCTACCGTTTAAAATGTGTGGTGTCCAAAGTAGCCAGCGTTTTACTCTACACACCAAGAGCTGAAGTTAAAAGATTTTTTTTTAAAGCCAAATAAAGAAACGATTTAAATATTTATTTATAACACTAAGTCTCAAGTCTGTAATGCTTTTACTCCGATCAGTGTAGGATTGATTGCAACAAAATTCACAGCTAGAAAAAGAAAAGACTTTACATTAGGTCGTGTCCTTTTGTTTGTTTTGCTAGTGTAAACCAAAGCTGCTTGTCGGTCTGGTACACAGAAAGACGTGTTTCGTCACCGTCTTACCATTCACAACAGGGTGGAGACGTCAAGGGTCGTTCTCCTTCTTCACCGTCACGTCTCCGTCTCCAGCCAGGATGGTCGAGATCTCTCCCTGCATGAAGGCCCAAGGCACGGTGGATCCAGCCAGGGGGCAGCGCTCTCCGCTGGGGCAGTACACCTCCCCTCCTTGACCTTGGCTGCGGATGAATCCTCTGGTACAGGGAAAGCAGAACTTGTGGTGCGGGACAGAGGGACACTGGACGAAGTGCGTGTCCTCCAGGCGCTCTCTGCAAAGTGTGCAGCAGAGCAGAGTGCCCTGAGTGCTGCTTGTAGACTCCCCAGTGTTGGTGTTGCTGCTTGGGCCCACCGCACTCATGCCTTGCCCAATGGCTGCCTGGGAGACTGAGGTGGAGGAAGTGGAGGGGCTGCTGCTGGTAGGACGTCCAGCTGAGGACGAGTGGGCTGTGGACATGCTGGGGCTATCTCTGGACATCTGGCTGGAGCTCAGGCTGTCCGCGACTCCCATGAGAGCTGAGATCGGCGAAGGCTGGCTGTGTAAACGGGGTGGGCCTTCTTGAGGGGCGGCCATGCCGGGAAGAGGTTCCATGCCAGAGTAGGCGCCTCGGGGCCAGGGCTCCCTCCCCGAGTGATCGGGCCTCCCTTCGCTCTCTCCATTCTCCGAGCCTGGAGAAGCCTTGCGGCGCCTGGTTGTGCCCTTCGCTGGTCCAGGACGTCCGGCAGCTGACAAAGGCATCACTGGATCTGGCTGTGGCAGGACCTCTGGAATAGGGGGCTCTTTAAACATGCGCACGCCGTCGTTCAGCAGCTCAGACAGCCCACGCCAGTCTCCCGTCCCTTGCCGCTTCTCATATTCCACATAGCGGAGCCCGGAGTTCACCGCTTTACCCGCGTCTTTGGCCGAGTCGCGGAACATCTGCCTGACCAAGTCTGGAACACCTGAGAAGATCATCCCAGAGCCGGCAGGATATTCCACAAACACCTTCAGCTCAAACTCTGGAGTTGTGTTGGCATCGAAGGCCAGAACGCGGCCCATCAGATTATGGTCTTTCCTGAAGCGCACGTTAAAGGGCACGCAGCTGCTGAGCGCTAAGAGCACATCCCGGACCACCTTGGGACGGTTTGGCCAGCCTTCCACCCTGCTACGAGCCACCTCGTTCAGTTCGGCCATAACTTCATTGTTCCTCCACACCGCAGGGTCTATACCCACCAGAGGAGAGGTGCCAGCTCCCACACCCAGGGACACAGCCTGTCTTCTGCCCCCATCGACCATTATGGGTCCAGCTGAAACTGCGATAGGTGTGGCCCCAGCTCTGGAGGCTGATAGTGAGGTTAAAAGCCCATGAGGGGCTGCTACTAGCCCCTGAGCTATCAAGGTATGGGGTATGGTGCCATGCAGGCTGGGGACTGCCCCAGTTATAGCCCGACGGGTGTTTGGGCTCTGTCGGCTGCCCTCTGACAAGGCCACATCTTCTGCCCTGTGCAAACCATTGGGGAGGCGAGAAGATACCCCATACTCACCCCTCCCCCTGTCTACACGCTCTCCATGCTGCCGCCCCATTTCAATGGGCCCAGCCGAGCTGGGTTTGCTCTGCTGAGGACCGGGAGACCTGCCGTCTAAAACTCCGTGCGTGCTCTTTAGCTGCCTGGCAGTTTCAATGAGGAGCTCTATTCGGTCTGCCCCGTCGTAGTTGACACAACCCCGGCACACAGCTTCACTGAACTCCCAAAGCATGGCCCAGGGCATCTTGGGCAGATCGCAGAGGTAGCACCATTGCCGTCTGGAGGAAGACTGCGAGGCGGAGGACATGTTGTTTACAGGCCCTCGACCAAACTTTCTTCGGAGGCCTACACGTTACGGTCTGCGTTTTCCAACAATACTTCAGTCCTCAGACACCACTGGCCACATGCCGCGGATTTTTACGATAAAAGATAATTAAAAACCAACCTCAAAACGCGACAGCTGGCGGCAACATTTAAAACTTAGCGATGTCTTCTTTCTCGGTTTGTTCGTGTCGGTCTGTGTGGAAGGAAGTAAAATGTTATAAGACACCGGAAACACCTACGCGGCTGGAGCGCGTTGCCTTATGGGAGTTGTAGTTTTGTGACCCGGGTCATTGTTTGTCGCTTTTCTCGAGAAGTACTGAAGAATAATTAGGAAATACAGGCACACAGGAAAATGCAACACGTGTAAACAGCGATTAAAGCAAATGGTCGAGAGCATATATACAGAACCAGTCGAAAAGCTGAACAAATCTTCTCATTCCGCGATTTTTCTTTACTTTTAATATTGGCCACAAAGCTATACAGTGCCAATTTTAGTATTTGCACCAATTTTCCACATTTCTACATAAAAATGGCTTAAAATATCAGTGGATTTTCCACACAAGTCCTGAAAGTAGACAAAGCTATAGGCCAATCAAACACATGAAACAGATACACTATACTTGTTTGCAGTTTTGGATGTGACCCCCTTGTACAGCAATAACAGCAACTAGATGTTTCCAGTAACTGCTGATCAGTCATCTGCAGCAACTTGGAGGGATTTTAGCCCATTGCTCAGTACAGAACCACTTCAGTTCTGAGATGCTGGTGGGTTTCCTCACTTTCCTTCAGGTCCTTTCTATTGGATTAAGATCAGGAATTTGACTTGGCCATTCCAAAACATTAATTGTATTGTTCTCCTTTTAATTCTACTTTGGTCTCATCTGTCCACATGTTCCCAATAGTCTTTGGCTTGTCCACGTGTTGTTTAACGTGTTAAAAGCATACAACAAACCAGAATGTTTTATATGTGAGATTCTTCAAAGTACCACCTTTAGCTATGACGACAGCTTTGACAAGGTCGTCACCTGGAACGGGCTTCCTGCAGTCTTAAAGGAGTTCTGACAGGTGTTGAGCACTTGTTGGCTCAGCACCACTCCGTGGTCCAACTCATCCTCAAATGGGTTTAGGTCAGGTGATTGTAGAGGCCAGGTCATCTGATACAACACTTCCTCCCTCTCCGTCTTGGTCAAATAGCCCTTACTTAACCTGGAGATGTGTTTGGGATCAATGTCCTGTTGAAAAGCAAATGATGGCCCCACATTGTACAAAAACAGATGAAATAGCACGTCGCTGCACTACATGGTGGTAGCCTTGCTGGTTAAGTGTGGCTTCAGTTTTGAATAAATCACCAACAGTGTTACTTGTACAATCCCTTTCCACTAGTCTAATGTCGGTTCCTTGTGTTTCTTGGCCAAAGTAATTCTATTCTTATTGTTGTTCTTCCTCAGTAGTGGCTTCTTTGCAGAAATTTGACAGTGACTGCTTGATTCTCCTTTGAACAGGTGACGTTGAGATGTGTCTGCCGCTTGAAGTTACGTGCTGTTAATCTGCCATTTCTGAGGACGGAAGTTCGATTGAATCTATGCAGCAGAGATAACTCTTAGCCTTTCTTTCCTGGGGCGGTCTTCACAAGAGCCAGTTTGTTGGGCTCCACGACAACACTTTGAGGATACAATCAAAGTTTTTGAATTTTTCTGCACTGACTGAGCTTTGTGTGTTAAAGTAATGATGGACTGTTGATTTTCTTTACTCACCTGAGTGATTCTTAAGATAAGCCTTTATTTATCCCCACTGTGGCATAAATAAAGGATTAAAACAGAAGTCAAATAAGGCTATTCACTGTAGGGAACAGTGTACCAAGCCTACCTCTATACAACTCAACTGATGGTGTTAAACACATTAAGAAGGCAAGAAATTCCTCAAATTCACCCTTAACAAGCTGAGAGAATTCCAAGAGTGTTCAAAGCTGTCAACAAAGCAAAAGAATCATAAATATATAACATATTCTGGTTTGTTTAACACTTTTTTTGGTTATTATTGAAAAGTGCTAGAGGAGCAGTTCACTTCACTTGCATGAATATGCTTGTGATATAGGACTGTTCATCTGGTGATGAAAGGCCATGAGATGCAGCTGAAGGTGCCACTAGAAATGTAATCCTTTGAGATACTGTACTACTGTTTTAGACATGTGTGCAAACTGAAAACTATAATAATAAAAAAAGAATTATTCAGGTGAGCAATAAAAGGTTCAGTTCATCTGATGCCTGTGGATGAAACCACTAACACATGTAGGTTTGAGGGCCTCTCCAGGCTGGGGTCTTATGTGAAATTCTAATTCTAGCCAAAGTAATATTATAGTGCACTCCTTACAGATAACTAATCCTCGAGCACCACTACAGTGGAAGCACATGATTTAGTGTGATTTATCTTTTCCTTCTAATAATCACATATTTTATTTCCATGAATGGACCTTAGTTTTTCTCTGAAGAAGAGAGAAGCGATGATAAAACACAACCAGTCTTTTAGTGTGTGAACACTGGTAAAAACAGTACTCACATTATTGTTACGGTTTAGTTTATTTAAAAACTGAAAAGGAAGATGGGTCAAATCTAGTGTTGTGAACATACAAAATAAACAACTGATTAAAAAAAAAGCATAATGAAAGAAAAACAAATCATTAAAATAAAATAAAAAAAAGTATAATTTATGTAACATTTTCCTAATGCACATTAAACCTAATTTTTGTTAGTCAATACTGTTTCTCCTTTTTACTGTGACAACAGAACTGTAGTATACTCAATGCAAAGACAAAACATTACAAATAGTTTGAGGGGAGAGTATTTAGTTGGCATGGTGTGTGGTTGAAAAACACAGCTTCAGTGTGTAGGGGTAAGGCCCACCTGGGAAGAGAAAGAGAGAAAAAATTTAGAAAGATAAATGACCTTTCAAGGCTTTTTGGTTTTTTTTAGTAGCAACTACAGTGCAAGGGAGGAATTTTTAGTTGGTTGCAATTTCGCCACTGGATGTCCCTAAAGACTAGACAATATACCACACATTAAAAGCTTCTGGAGCTTTAAAACCATGCTGGTATGCTAATGTTAACAAGATAAAGACTTACTGGGGTTTTTCATTTGATAATGATTCATCATAGCCAGAGCTTCCATGGCATCATTGATGGATTCCCACTCAAGCAGTCCGGATGAACTTCGCTCACCTGTTGTGTCACAGAAAAATATAGATTACCATACTAGACAATACTTAAAGTGGTGTGCTGGTGTAAGGGCAGCAATTAGCAGACATCATCTCACAACTAGAAGAGGAGTTGGTCTTTAGAGTCTGTTTTATTGCAGCGTGTGCAGTCCTGTAACGTGTACACTGTGGCTCCTCTGTATCCTGCACACAATACGTCTTAACAACCATATAGCCCATGTAGTGTAAGTGTTATTACATGACTGTACAGATCTAAACATAACCAGTTTATAATAGCGGCCAGGGTGCGACATTTTACTCACTCTTTCCAGTGAAAAGCTTCACACTTGTGGGGCTCTTAATTCCCAGTTCATCACAGACCTGGAAGGAGAGGCCAGTTAAAGTAAAACAAATCTGAGGTGATGGTTTGTGGAAAATCTTTACCTCACAGAGAGAACCAGACTCTTCTTACCTGGTTGAAGATCTCTACAGAGATGTCGGGCTGTGCATTAAAGAAGTGTAGGACGTTGCTGGGGTGCTGGATTCGGTTTTTCGCCGCCTGCTCCGGGGAGGTGAAGCGGTTGTTTCGGGATCCGTGGAAATCTTTGAAGCTGCTGGTGTTGTCCTCTAACTGATAGCACTGTCCGGGCACGATAGCCTGCTGCTTGGACACGCTGTAGGAACAGAAACCAGGTTAGGTATTGTGTCTGAATCCGCAACACAGCACTCTGCAGACATCTCTAACAACATTAGCACAGATCATTAAAGAAAGATTGCAGAGATGCCCCTACCAAACATTGAGTTTCTGTCCAAACAGGAAGTTGTTGTTGAGGTGAGTGATGGCCCTGTCCACGGAGTAACAGTCTCCCATCTCCACCATTGCTGCTCCAGGCTTACTCTTCATGAACTTGACCTTAAGATGAAAACAAATTAGCCGACCACTCAAAAAAAATGAACAGGGATATTTGTAGGTGAACTGCTAGCTTAGCATATTTCAGTCTACAGTGTGTAGACCACTTAACAAATCATTATCAGACAAATGAATGCATTAAATCTGACTTCATGGAGGTAAAGGAGGATGTCATCAGCAGGAAGTTGGAGTGATTAAGAGTGATGCTCCAAAGCATCATTTCACTCACCCGCTCTACATTTCCATAGAGACAGAAGATGTTGAAAACCTTGTCAGCGTTAATCTTAGAGGGCTCCAGGCCATACACCATAAGAACTGGGGAGTCGGCATGAGGACCATATTCAGGAGGTGGTGGTCCATATCCTGGGCCGTATCGTTGACTACCCCGACCACGGCCGCCCATACCCGGCCCCATGCGATGGGGAGGAGGTGGGCCGTAGCTGTCATCATTGTAACCATGGTAACCTCCTTGCGGGCCACCTGAATTCAAAAGAGAAAAACATTTGGGTTTCACATACAGGATCTGGAATGAGATCCACTGTACTACACGTGACACAAATGTCTTTATGGGACGTTTACCATAATCAGGCGGGTGGTCTCCGAGAAGAGCTGGCTGTCTCTGCCGTTTGTTGGGATTTGCATTGGGATCTAAAAATGGTAAAATAAAAGTTATCCATCAAACAGACACCTTACGTAGTCTAGTTCATGCTAAGGGGCAAGCTTGTGGTTGGCATGCAACAGAGGGGCCTGACAACTTGTTAAAGTGTTTAAAAAGTCTGCAGCAGACTTTTTAACTAATCTAATAGGGGACATAATGGAGATTTTTTAAAACAGTTATTTTTGAAAGATAGCTTTCAAACATTTTTTTTTTTTAAAGACCTCCTCCCATCCTAGTAGAGACACACACACACTCACACACCTTGTGAATTGTTCCAATTGCCTTCACCATCAGCATCTGTGCAGGTACACATATACACATGTCAAATCCAAATTAACATGACCAGTTTGCAACAAACACATTTCTGAGCACCCTTGGCAATTATCTGGAATAGACATTCAAGTAGAGCATGAAAGAATATGCATCGGTGCTGTGAACCTGCCGCAGCACCTGCTGCTTTATTTACTTCATAGTTATTACACGCCAGGATAAGACAGAGGTATAACACCAGGAGTGAAAAGATGAAGCACTGGAAATAATTACATTGTGTATGACAAAAATCAAATCAAAACTGTAGACTGGCTAAAGTTTGTCAACATAAAAGTATGTTAAAGAAACTTTCCGGCCATCTCCAGCCAGATCAACATTACAGCAGTCTAGCAGGCCAACAACATACTCTTAGAAATTGTTAAAGCTGCATGTGTTGTTCTCATTATGGACACTGTGACCATAGTTGACAGTTACAATGAAGCTAGATGTCAATGTGGACTTTCTACTTCATGGCCATCAATACTTGTTATTGTGAAAATCAGAATTGTTATCTAGACTGATTATTCAAGACAGACAGAATATGTTGTACACCTATCAAAATAGTTTATGATAAGATTATGGTATATCAAGTTATTCACCAGTGTAGTTTCAAGAACAGATTCACACAACTACACTATTTGCAATCTTGCATGGCTATAGCAGTCTGTCAGCAACTTTAGCCAACACCCAACTTTATGTTCACATCTGTTTATTATGGCCAGCTAATCACATTTTATATGTTATATGAAATAAATAAACTGAAATGCATTCTTAATTGTAACCAAAATAATGATATGTATGGATGTGTGAACACTGAGAATTTGTACTCAATGTCATGACAAGTGCAATGTATCACACTAAAGCAGGTATGAAGTTCATGAAATACACCTTTGGCTGTTTACAATGTGCCTTGAAAAACAGATTACAAGTTAAATATCTCAATAGAGACAGAGACACAGCAATGGGTTGTACAAGTGGACACGACTGTGACTAGTTACCAAATGGGGATTACTAGCGCCACTTGTACAATCCATTCTCCAGGCGCGTACAATCTGAATACAATAAATTCTCCGATGTCACTTCAACACAAAGTGGAGGTATCACTATTCCTTGATCTAACAAAACACCCGTTTCATCTGCTGATTGCCCCACAGATTTCCTTGGACACTAATGTACTTAATAAATCAACACAAGGTAGTAAAACCAGATGTCCACAAATGCAGCAAACTCTTTCACAAAAAGAAAGTTTTCAACAGTGCAGAGTGACAGATTGTCAAACTCCATTACACGACTGAAGTGTCAGGAAAATATATATAAATATAAAAAAGCAACAGCTGTCAAGCTGTTGTAGTTTCACAATAACTTTGAATTATAACCATCAAGTCAGATTATTCATTCATTTCAGTACTTACAGCACCACACATGGAGCATGGGACACAGTGGGCAGCTAGGGGGCAGTCTTCAGCAAGGGTGCTACCCGTCAACCTCTGACTCCAGCCTCAACTCATTCTCCCTCTTCAGTCTTGTCTTTCTTCTTTCCTTCCTTGCATCCCCACCACCAGAGAGAAAAGTACATCCACACGTCCATACTTGGTTTTGACTTGCTGTCGGCCTGTTTTGAAAGTCGCTATTAGAGGCTCATTTCCAGCTTACCGTGCTCTGACCACAAAGCAGGATATTTGCACCGTTTGAGAGTGGGCTGTCAGTCCACAGACACACTGAGCCAAACCTGCATCACACGGGAGGCGTTAAAGGCATCACTAAGGGCCAGTGCAAAAAAGGGAAAAATGAAACAACGCAGAAACAACACATGAACAGCAGACAGAGGGAGGGAAATGGGAAAGATACAGAGAACAACAGAGTCCATAAATGTAGAAAGCTTTGGGGAAAGGATTTGTAATCTGTTTGCCTCTGTGCTTGTATGCTTGATAGGTGTCTGATGCTTGTGTCTTCATAGGCCCCCCCGTGGATATTTCTTCTCGTGTAAAAATGGGCTCTCACGTGATGCTTGTTTGTTTGCTTTAATAGCTGTCAGTCACTTGCAAAGTGAAAAGGCGTCTAGTGCTTGACAATAAGTCATCTGGAATATCTGCATGACGATGTGCGGTCATGGCGGTGTTGCCTTGGATATTCAGTTCGTTGTATGGTCATGTTGTGTTCGGCGCAGGAAGGTGGAGACGAGGAGTATTTGCGTCTGAGAGAGCGAGAATGGCCTCTTTTTTTGTTTACTGCCCCAGTATGTGGTGTCATCTGTCCCCTGGTCGGGCTGAGTGTGTCTGAAAATTCCTCTGTTGCTCCCTGTGGTTGTGTTATGGCAGGCACATCCCGAGAGCTAGGAGGTGTGGCCGCAATGACCACACACCTGACTCCCGCCCTCATCAATGTGTTGTGTCAAAGAGGTGCGTCCTCGGGCTCTGGAGATGAGATGTGCTGTACTGGTAAAGAGGTGGCGGTAGACGCTTAGCAATCTATCAAGGTCAGTCTGTGGTGGGATATGCGAGGTGTCTGTTCACGCGGCCTTGGAGTATTTCTGTCTTTCAAACTGAAATGATGGCTACTGTCCATCACCAGAAATAAAATGGATTCCCATGTCAGGTGGTAGAGATAGGGGTGATGATGAGCTTGGAATAAGGAAGTACTGAGTTGAGGTTGTGTTCCAGTATTTGATGCCCCACTGTGTCCGATGTATGCCACAGAGCAGATTTACATTAGTTGTGGCTGTGGTTGCTGTTATACTGTAGCTGTAGAAGCCGCTGTGTCTGCTTAGAAGTTGAGGTAAGCCTGTATGAGTTTGCACAGTGAGGACACAAGGAGTACCTCTGGGTCGTAAGGCAGCACAAGCCATAGAATAACAAGAAACCTCTCGAAAGAACATGATGGCAAACAACTGTATGAACCTTGCAATGTACATGTTGTGGTCCTGGTTGTTATGAAAAGAATTAATTACACCGTCTACTTAAGGGTAAAGTGGTACAAACATCCTGTATTTTGGAATTTCAATAATACATGTCAAATGGTTGCGGTTCTTTTCCTGATTTTTTTTTTTTATACATGCAATGCCATGTTAAAACATTATGTTTTAGCATTATATTTTTACATTGTTTTAAAGCTAAAAATGATTGAATGTTGTGTACAGTAGATACTGTCAAGTATATCTATAATTTGTTTTATACTAAAGGTCCCATGAAATGCAGAATCGTCTCAGATCCCAGATCTGTGGTTCCACAGATTTAAACTAAAATCACACCTCTTTCCTATTTTTATTAATTTATCTAATCATATCTATTACATAAAGACAAACCATCCAGGTGTGATTAGACTGAAATTCCAACTAAAATATCTATTTAAAAAAACAAAAAACAAAACATGCGTCTCTGGGTTAGGTCACAGCTACAGTTCTAACAGTGGTCATTCTGCAGTTTATACAGTTACAAACCAACAAACCCTCCTATTGTTAAGTCAAACTTACATACAGGAGTATATGGACTGTACAGTTCTCTAAAGCCTGACGACTCATTTCATGGGACCCTTAACCAGAGGTGTATTTTGTTGTTTTATGAAGAAACTCGGCTGAGTAGTGTGATGTCAAATTGAAGCTACGATAAAATCTCCACTATGTCTGGAAAAAAGCCTAGAGGTGCGCTCCGGTGTATCTACTGGATTAGTGTCGGCAGGGATGTGACATTGTGCAGCTGTGGCATGCTCTATAGGGAATGTGAACCTATGTGCACCTGCATTTGCTAGTGTGATTAGTGCATTTGTATGTTCACATGCATGAGCCTGTAACTGAGGTTGGCTGCCCTGTAGGTTGCTCCTCGTGCCCTTACTTTGTGCCTGCTATGTGGCAAGAAAAATGCATGGCTGTGAAGGCATCACGGGGACACTGCCTCTTAACACTCGGTTGAGGTGCACGGTGAAAGGAACCATGCACATGTGATCAAAGGCAATACCCCCGGAGGCAGAGAACCCTAACCATCCCATACAGTGGCATGAGAGGAAAAGAGGAAGAAAAACGGGGAGGGAAGGGTCGGGGACTGCATGTTACCTTGGCCACTTAGATTGGGGTTTGTGTAGTCCCACGTGTCCTGGTCGTTCTTAAAGACATTAAGGCGTGCTGGCTGTGGAAGGTGTAACGTTACAAAAATGACAATTAGCTTCCTCTCACTATCATCTCATGCAAATTCTCCAGGTACAAAGGTTGAACACTGCCATATACTCACTTTGGCATATTCAATCTTCAGAGTGCAACAGCCTGAATAGATGTCTGCCCCATTCAGAGATGCTTTAGCCCTCTGGGCACTTTGGACTGAATCAAATGTGGGAGCAATGGGTTAAGGGGAGGTCTGATTATCTGAACATTTTTTTTTAGAGCTCAAGTATAATTAAACATCAACATGTTATACAATCGTAGCAGGTCCAAACATGCAGTTACTGAAAAGGATATTCAACCATGGCCTGTACACCATTCTTTCTGAAGATGACAATCCTCTGCACAGGACCACAGTTGTTACAAATGGTGTAGAGCACATCCTGTAGAGGCACACATGCAAGTTTTTAATCATAATAGTGCTGATACACACTGCACACATGCTACATGTAAAATGACCAAACAGAAAACAGTCAAATTGCTAAATGTTTTTTTTTTCTCATTATTATAAAATTCATTATTACAAAATCACTGATGTGACAAAGGGAAAGAAAAAATCAGATGCTGTGAAAGCTCTGTGAAAGGAAAGACAAGAGAGTATTTGCATTTTAAAGCCCATATGAATCCAGATGAAGCAGCTCAATCTCCTTCAACATTTGTTTCAATCTGAAGACCTAATAAAAAACATGCAGTGAGAAAAATGTTTGATGGCTGTAACACCTGTAGTAAATGGGAGTTTTTCAGCATTTTGCAAAAATAGAAACAAATCATTCCCTTTATATATCATGAAGAAAGTTTTGATCATGGCTCATACCTAACACTGAAAATAAGTGTGCAGTGATGAATAATGAATAATTCAGTCTGAATATGTAACCATACAGTAACGCGTCCAGTTAGATATCACTTGATAAGTTATGACAAGGCGAGAACGCTGTGCACGTTACCGTGGTGATAGGATAGATGGGGTTGATGATCGTGAGCAGCAGCACGTTGTTGACGCTCCGGGTGTCATCCGAGTCTCCTGGTCGGGAGATCTTTTGACTAGTGGAATAGTTGATGAAGGCAGGGTGACCTCCGATGTAAACCTGGTTCTCTGCTGCGTATGTTACAGCATTGCAGGACCCATTCATGTCTTCGTATTCCACCAAGGCCTGACGCTTCTTAGGCATCATAACCACAAAACTGTAAATAAAATAAGAAAAATGTGATGACCCATATGCAGGATTACTGAACCACATTTCATTAAGAATAACACGAGTCACATGCATTTTTAAAATCATTGTCAACTTGGTTGAGCTTGCAAGTATGCAGACTTTGATCACATTTAAGTCAGTATTATGAGACAGTTTCCAAGTTCGCATTGAAGCACGGAATTCCTTGTAATATGACAGCATTGAAACGTATTATCTTTAAAATCGGCAGCGCTACACTGCTTTTAGACAACTGTTGAGATTGTCTGGCTCATACATCATATGTACAGTTGAGGCTTTTAGCTTCACCACATCCTCATAACAGGCAGCAGACAAGATCAGATAAATCCTGTGTACGCTCTGTCCCTAGTAGGAAACAACACAGATAAAAAGTCCACTAATGGCCAGTGAAAAAGCCAATGGTCTAAAAAATTAATGATCAAAACTGTGTATCAAAGGATTTGTAAAAGGAACCTCGAGCTAACACGCAAACAGATTTGTTTTTCTGCTGAACCTGTTAAGACTTTCAGACCTGTTAGACTTTTTTTTTTAAAACTGTGATCGCTGATAATACAACAGTATGTAAGACTGTGGTAGCCGAGTACATTTATGAGGTTAATACAAATGTTGCCATTAACCAGAACAACGAGAATCACACAAATGAAAAATACAGTGACTACTGTCAACATGCAAGAGATACGCCGATCAGCCACGACAATAAAACCACTTACAGGTGGTAGGTGGTAGATAACATTGACCATCTTGTGACAATACAGTGTTCTACTGGGACATTTTTGGACCTGGCATTCACGTGGATGTTACTTAGACATGTATCACCCACCTAGACCAGACCAGCCACCCCCACCCCATAGCAATGGCTCTCCTTGATGGCAGCAGTCATACTCAGCAGGATGTTGACCTGGCCTCCAAATTCCCTAGATCCCAAACTGATCAAGTATCTGTGGGATGATCCAGAGGGGGCCCCTCCCCTCAACCCATAGGACCCAAAGGCATCCACTAACTACATTCTGTTGCCAGACACCACAGGACACCCTCAAAAGGATCATGTCCATTCTCTGATTAGTCAGAACTGTTTTGAAGGCACAAGGGAGACCTACACAGTATGAAGAAGGTGGTCGTAATGTTACGCCTGATCTGTGTGCATTGCATTAAAAGCTCTATTATTACCTAATGGCACCAAACTCCTGCAGGGCCTCCACCAGGTCAGCCTCCATGACACCGTCCACCAAGCCCCTGATGTGCACCACCGGGGACGGTAGCGGTTTATGGGGGTCATCGTAGTTCTCCTGAAAACGAGATTATGTTGTGAAAAGATAAAGGAGATAAGCAACTAGCAGCGTTAACAGCTGATGTTATTATGAACCTTAAACGCCTCTCTGAAGAAACAGTCGCTTCTTTGTGCCATTTTGCAAAACTGCCAGTCAACTAAAACGTGTCTCCTACCCAAACACAAAACTGAATTCTGTGTAAGCGTCTGTCTCTTTATTATATTTTCCACAAAACTCATGCTAACGCCGTTAAAGCCAGACCTCACCAGCCCACTGGTTTGCTTGGGTTAGCTAGGGCTGGTTAGCTTCTTCATTTTGACCAGCAGCGGAAAAAAAAAGCACTGTCTTTATGCAAACTGAATTTCTTTCTCGGACGAGCGAAAGTGAGCACACGTTCACACAATAAACACCAGCAACAAGGACAATAAGGAAGCACTCACCGTTGTCATTCCTCCGTCTTCAGTTTTCTGTCTTTTCGTTGCTCGGCCGCCTTCTCCGTAGTATCGGCCCGCAGCAGCAGCCATGTTGTCCTGTCCCCTGTGCCGGGCTACTGCTGCATTCCAGTTGCATGGGAAAAACTGAATACTTTTCTCCACAGTTGCGATGTTTTAAGGTTTTAAGATTTAAGCCTCAAAATAACACTTCCCCCGCCGTAAAATCACATTTTATTCTACATAAGGGGCGAATATTAAAAAAAAAAATCAATATGTGACTCTTCATCTGGCTGTAGCCAAATGCAGTCATACAGGGCGTTTTTAGGTACATCATTTTTTTTTTTTTAAATTATTATTATTATTCCTGAAATCGTAAACCTTACAACAATTTAGACCGGGATGCTCAAATGTTTTATTTTCCGTGATGGACGCTGAATGCAGCGTCACATGCTACACGTTAGTATTGGTCATTTTCTTTAATATCATCGTATTTATCATAACGTCTCTGAATAAACCTTGAGCTAATCAATGTGAATCGGTTTGAGCAGCAGATAAACACAGAACATCTCTATATTATAGGGGAAGCTAATTGTCAAACTATGGAAACATTACCCTACAGTAAAACTTTCGCATGATGCAGTATTTGAATGGCATTTCTAAACCCTGTGCAGTTCAAGTTCAGTCTAGACAAAGGCCATGTACCAATTATTTTAACTTTTTTTTTTTAATCCATTTGTACAGCTGACTAGTGCATTACACTAAAACACAAACTCTGAAACCAACTTCTTTTAATATCATTTTTGAGCCCTCAAGCCAATTTCCACATTACTGTTTTGGGTGCAATATATCTTGTTCTTAACATGGAATACATCATATAATATGTTACATTACCTTCTGAACAAATGTGAATATAGGTCTGAAACAATCAGCGTGGGAAATGGATCCAGTGGAAACACAATCAAAATTTCACTGTAATTATGACAACTTACAATAAAGGACAATATGCATTTGTCAATATCAGCGCAAATACCATAAATTAGAAATACATTTAATTACACCATTGATAAATAATAAACAGATAAGACTTCAGGGGTGAATGAATCATCACTTTAAAACAGTCACACTAAATGGCAAATACCAGGTGCTTATCAAAAATTCATTGTCTGTGTAAATCTTTATCAATTTCATATTTCAATCTTGGGTAAATGTAGTGCATTTACAATCGTTATTATTATTATTATCAATACTAAATAAGCAAGTTCAAATTCAGTAGGTGCAGTGCATGATGAACAATACTTTGTGTCACAACAGAGAAACACAGTTTAGCAGTGCAACATATTTCACAACAGTAGTTCATCCCTCAAACTGCAAATTGTAACCAAACTGTGCACAACTGTGATATACTGTACAATGGCTGCAGAAAATACTTGCTTCTGATTGGCTGGCAGGGTTCCATTCAAAATTGACATGCTTAAGGACAACAAACTAATTTTAACAGAATGGGTGATTTAAAGCTTCTATTTTTGCTTGGGATAAGTGGCCGTGGTATAAGCTTGATGACAAACTAAGAGGTGTCCTGATTATACAAGTACAACCGGCTCGACTGCTGTAGCGCAAAGTGGTGTTCTTCAGTTGTTATTTTTATACAGAATAGCAAAAGTAGGTGTCATTGATTTTCTAATTTATTCATTAGGTGAGGTAATCTATTCTGGCCGCGTCTTTATAAGCGGGAGAAGAAAAATACCAAACTTAAAATCCAGGTTAAGAGCCATCAGGTTTCAAGAAAAATCCAGTAACATCATAAATTACATGTTGACCATTTGCCTTTATCAAAACAGTTTCTGCATTTTATTCATGAGTAAATAAATCACTATTATCACAATGGATTCTACTGACTGGAAATGTCCTGCAGTTTATGTGACATACAGATTTGTATGTATTAGTCTGTAGTGTGTATACATTTCTTTATGAACCATGGCAGCAGCTGTCAAGTGGTGACATTGGTTGATTCTGGTAGTTACTGTAACAGTACTTTCCAGGTGAATGTCCTGGTAATGTGTGTGTTTGTTAGCATGTAGTCATGACTTTCCCCAGCTGTGGTCTCTCAGAAGCCCTTTATATGGCAATAGGCCTCCAAGCTGGAGAAGAGGATGTAGAGGAACCAGAGTCCAAGGAAAAGTAGGGAAGTGCAGACCTTAGTGATCCGTGGCCCTCCCAGTTCTCCACCAATGGACGGCCTTCGGCGTAGCATCAACACTCCCATAGTGAAGAAGGCAAAAATGGTAAAGAGAGTGACGGAGAAGGCCAGTGAACCGGGGTCCACACGGAAGACCTTCCCTTTCACTTCCCAGTATATGGCAGCCACGGACCAGGCCAACCCAATGCCTAAGAACACATTAACTGCGTTGCTTCCGGTCACATTTCCAATAGATGCGTCTGCATACTGGTCCTGCGTGGCAGCCACTTTACTTGCAAAGGTGTCTGGGAAGAAAGAATAACGTTTGAAAATTAGGTTGTTAAGTAGTTCATTATTTATTCTGGCATTTTTCTGGCTAAAGTTGAGAGATATGAGATATGAGATATGAGATTCGACTTAAACATCAAGTTTAACGTGCGTTTAGTGTGCAGTTGTTTTAACTGTTTAAAAGCAAAAAATAAAATCCCCACTAACCAGGAACTGATGTCCCCAGCGCTACAAAGACCACAGCAGTGACACTGTCTCTCAGGCCTACAGTGCAGCCAAAATGGGAAGCTATGTCTCCAATAACGGCTGTCAAAAGACCAATGACACAGATTGACACAATGAAGCAAGCCCAGCCATTCCAGTACTCGGTGGGCGGGACACAAGCAAACAGAATCTTCCAGAAAATGCACAGTATGTGCATGAAATAGTCGAAGCAGTTCGGCATTCGTTGCTCATGTCCCTCCTCCTCATCTCCATCACCTGAAGACAGACACATTAAGTAAATCAAAAAGAGTAACAAAAAATAATTAATGCAATCAATTTGTCAAATTAAGCAATAAATAAAAAACAGGAAAGCTGTAACCAGGTGCAGTCTCATCATCAATGACTGAAGTTATGTGATAATGATGGTGATACACCTGACCTGGGTTGCATTAACTACGCATATATTCACAGTAGTTCAAGTTTCAACATAAAGCCTTCCGAAGCTCTTACTAAATACTAGTTAGATACAAACTATTGATTTACTAAACCAGGCTGAACAATTACAAAAGAAAAGTCTCCCAAGTTAATTTTATCAAGGCACATTATGGAGAACAATTGGCTGCTATCATAACAGCAGTAAAGCTACAGAGCAGGACTTCTGTCTCATCCTTCTGCGAGTAAGCAAGTATGTATTATGAAAAACATAATCAACATGAATTAGAAACTAAATCCCTTCTGACAAAACTTCTATTTAAACGCAAAAATTACCATTAACTATAACTAACATATAACAACTTATATTAGGGTGGCAGAGGTCTTTATGTGTGGAGTTTGCATGTTATCCCTGTTTGGGTTTTCGCCAGATGCTCCCGCTTCCTCCTGCAGTCAAAAGACATGCTTGTTAGGTTAACTGGTGATTCTAGCCCCTTACCTGCACTGACTGTCACTGCTTCAATAAACTGCTCTCTCCACGAGTGTGTGCCAACCACTACAGCCAGATTTGTGTCTTTAAGGAGTTTGTCCACAGTGTTCTGTTAAGAGAAATTAAACAAGTCAGTAATGAAGCAGAAAATGACTGCTCACGTCAATATGCACACAACAGACAGGTTCACATTTCATCCTTTTCAGGATTTTTTTCCTCAAAACCTCATGACGTCTGTTGTTTTGGTTTGTTTCACAGGCTAGGTGAAACAAACTAGGCCAGTGCAATAAAACAAGTTAAACAAAAAGTTCTTATTTGTTATTAATTAAAATGAATTACACATATTCAAAAGACACCCACAAACCTACTGGCTGCTGCAGAGGAAACAAATGAAATTTAGAATGAACTGACCCAGACGTTGCTCACTCAAAACACACTGATACACACATTGAATCTGAGTGTATCTCAACTTAAGAGGCATGTAATTCATAAGGAAAGTTGTTCAATAAGAAAACAAGATGGAAAAGTATTATCATTCTTATCAGACATAACATGCTGGTTGAAACTGTACCTGATCTAGCACTCCATTGGGAATCTGATGTGTAATGACAACGAAAGGATAAATAAAACACATACTTTTCCACATTTAATCAATGAAAAATTATGTGTGCAACAAACCACACCTTTGTGGTGTTTTTATTTGTTAAAGCTTTTCAAGAAAATATAATATAGATATGTTTACTCTTTTTTTAGAAATGTTAAAGCATCCAAACTATTTCAGTTTAACATTTCCAACTGAGCATACCTTAATATACTTGCCTGCCCATTGCAATATATTGTCTATTTATACTACTAAGAGTGCAGGTTTACTAGTAGTGTAATGCTTTCTGTCACTCACACACACACCTTAAACTCACAGGACTCCTCTATGATGACCTCTAGCCTGCTGTGCTCTCCTAAAATAGGTTTGCCCATCTCTGAGATCCTCCTGGCTTCTTCCTCCTCGGGGGTGGGATTGCCTGTCAGGGAGCACAGACATTGAAGTACTATGTCCGTAATTTCTCATGTCATTTACAAAATGCACACACCCCTAAACTTCAATCAAGGCTATGGGCCTAAGCGTAAAGGAAAATACACACCAGCAGAGTGTAGCATCTTTTAAACCTGTTGTGTGTATAATATAGTGAGTTGTATTACAGCTCTAGCCAAATAAAAGCAAATTTGGAGCAAAGTTCTGACACTGGCAAGGAGTGGAACTGATGACAGACTTAAACCACATCGATGGTGGTGGTTTAGAAAGAGTGAAAGACGATCAGTTAACTTAAAATCCTTTCTGCTACAGGGAAAAAACGCCACAAGATTCACTGCTGATCGTTTCAGAATAAGATTTCAAATCGTTTTTCCAGTCAAATTTCCAGCCTTGGTTTTGCAACTTCACAATAATATGTTGGTATTTTAAAATGCTACACAGTGCACCAACACCCAAAGCTACAACCAAATTATCTTACCCTGGTTAAGAAGCAATGCTGTGAAAAAAAAAACAGATAATGATTCAATATGATTAATCACAACCTAATATGTTGGGGAGATAGGGAGACTAAAATGCAACAGGAAAAGACTGTGTGACCTCACTCTTAACCTTTATTAGCATTCTGACCAACAGAAATAAATTATTATTCATTACAAACTTGGTTAACAGTCTTCTGACCTGCAATAACAAGCTCATATCCTATTCCCACATCGTCCTTTTGACACATTGATGTTACAGAAGCAACTCAAGAATATTCAGTTCACAATTGGCTGTGGCACCTGTGCTACAGTGAAACAGATACAACAGCGAGTAGCAGTTTGTAATCCTTACTGCCTCTGATGCATGTGAGCAGCAGTCAGCTTCTTGTATTGCTCTTGTTATTGTTTGGAAACTTGATCTTGGATATTGCCCCAGTCCACTTGGTGTATGCCGTTTTCTATTTCTACGACAATCATCTCATACTACTTTCTTCATTTCCATAACCACAAAAACACGAACCACTTCTGCATTATTGACAATATTTAAAATGCTTACACACTCACCAGAGATTCCACGCTTCAGCCATTTGGGGTCCTCAAGCACGATGAAGAAGTTTTCCTGCTTCTCGTACTCCTCCACATTTATAATGCGAACTTGTAACGTCTGACTGGAGATATGGAAGAATGCACACACACACACACACACCGACGCACACACAGACAGAACAATGTACACACAGACACACAAACTTTTATTTCCATGACTGAAAAATCCTATACTTTTAAATACTGTATGATGAGGGATAAGTTTCAACAATACAGAATACTCTCACATCTTAAACATTTTCACCTTCCATCTAAATCACATCACAAATTTAAGTGACTTAAATAATTAATCACAATGCATCTTTAAATAATTCAGGACTAAACATAGAGTTCTTGCTCCTCAGTGTGCCAAAGAGAGAAAGGGAGGTAAACTAAATCATACAATATCTTGGTTAATTAGTGTCTGCACAGTGTTTATTTGTGGAATCCTTTGAAGACTTACTGACAACTCAGAAGTAACGTACACAGAAAGACAGCAGGGGAAAAAATAGGGCTCACCACTCTAGATTTCCCAATTAACTATGGTCTTGAAATGGTTGTGCCCTTTACTTTGAAGTGATGGTCCATGTTACATAAGACTCTTTCACTAAGTGTAAAATTAGTCCATGTGAAAACACAGGTTATACAACCTGAAAATTTAATGGTAAAAGGATCTGTCACTTTACATGGGGTGACTGGAGGTTCCCACACCTGATCAGGATGGGATTATCTTGTGGGTCTGGGTGTCAAGTCCTCTGGTAATTCTGTCTAAAAGACCTCCTCCACCTAGAGTGGGTAACGGATCACACGTGGCCCTTTCCTAAGAGCAGTGACCAAATGTACGGGCCAAAGAATTATCAATATAAAAACATTAAGGTTGCAGCAGTAAATAGTGCATTTGTGAGACTTACTTTGTAGATTTGATGCACATGTGTTTATTTGCTACAGCAAGACAGAGGGCTGCATGTAAACTCTACCTAAAATAGACACACTGCATTTGTCCATAACAGTGAATGAGCACGCAGTGGGGTCTATTTAAGTGTTTTTGATTTACAGAATACGGTTTTATGGTCCAGTGATCAAGTAGAACAACAAAGAGAACAGTAGTGGACCATAAAAAAGTTCTGAATAAATGCAATATGTATCTCTGTTTCATGAGCATTTGTTACTTTCAGCAATTTTTGAAATGATTTAGTACCTTGTGATTTATTTTCAAAACATATGTATGTCTTCATTGGCTTGAGGCGATCGTATATGAAATAATCTTCTAAACATGCACGTCCATCAGACTTGTACACTGTCCTAATATTTCCCAGTCAGCCTGACTGTGGACTCTGCCTCACCTGGTCTGTTCATTGGTGAATTCCAGCTCGCCTTTGGTGTCCTCGTAATCCACTCCAGCCTTGCCACTGCCATCCTCCGTATGGTAAGGGACAGCAACTGTGCCCCTGGAGCCTGAGTTCCTCACCACCGTCACTGTAAGCATGCCTGTGCTCTCACTCACCCGCAGGACCCGCTGTCCAAAGGTGAAGATGCCAGCATGGTCATCATCCAAGATAGTGATAGTGGCAACCAGCGGCTCCACTAGTCTACCCTTGGGTGGAGTTCCTGTCCCTTCATTTCCACCCTCCTCTAATCTCAGGTTCTGAAGACGCACAAAGAAATGCTCGTCCTCCTCAAAGACGTCATCATCTAAGATGCCCACCTGGAGAGTGAAGAGTATTGTACAATCAATCTCCTCATGTATAAGGCCATAATAGTTTTAATGTAAGACACTCACTACAATACAGTTTTCACAGTGACTGAATGTTAACTCTGCCGTTTTTCCTTTCTCACCTTGATTTCTTTGCGGACATCTCCTGGTTCAAAGACTAGGGTTCCCTTAGTGAATTCATAGTCTGCTCCAGCATTAGCAGAGCCATTTTCTGTACAGTAGTCCACATAGAAAGTGTTCTGGCCTGTGCCACCGTCAAGGATCACACCCAGGGACAAAAAACCACAGTTCTCGGTACACTGGTACTGGGCATTTTCAAAGCAAATATGCGAGCATGTGGCCTTGTCAGCGTCTTGTCTTTCTGAGGGACGTGTGCGCTCGGCAGCATGTTTCTTTAATATGTTGCCTGCACCGATCATCATACGTGTTGCCTGTACGCGGTAGAAGGCGCGGCTCTTCTTCTGATGAACCAGGGCAGAGTAGTTAGCCATCTCAATTAGCTGGTCCAGGTCTTTGTCCGGATGTTTCTCCTTCAAGTCTTTCAAGATGCGGACCACCTATCCAAAAAAAGAATTGACTGTAGTTGTAAGATATTACACATTATGTGTTAGTGTTACATAGATGGGCGAGTTACTAATGTTCTGTAAAATGCTCTTTAAAACACAAATTGCTCAGTAGGTTCTTTAAGAACATGTTTTAGTTGTTACTATACACATTGGGTATGCAGTGGGAAGAAATATCTTTATGATGACAAAAATAATGTTTGTTTCTTAGGGCAAAACTTTACCAAGAAAAACTGTGGGCAACTTCGGCTGCTCCGTTTCCTGCTGTTCAGACTCCTGCTGTTTACAGTTCTGCCATTCAGACTCCAGCTGGGATTGAATCTTACTAACCTCAGAAAAGCTAATATTCCCTTCAAATTTCCATTACGTAGCTTCAAAGCTGATTATTACATATCAGTGGGCTTGATAGGGTAGGTCCCCTAGTGATTTTAGCTTTCTTTGTTTCTTCTTTACCTTTTTAAAAATACTGCATCTCTTTAAGATAAATCATACCAACATTGGAGTAAAAGTTCTATGACATCTAAATGTTCAGTACAAAGGAGCGTTCACACTATTCAATCTACAACAACATTTATCCTGGAAACACCAAATCTCACCTCTTCCTTGTTCTGCTCTAGTTCATTGCCTGTCTGTACAGAGACTGTCACACTGGAGGAGTTTCCAGGGCACGAAGCACCATCAGATAACTTTCCATCCATAATAACATCAATCCCTTTGGGTTCAAGGTCTCCTTCCATTTCCACCACAATTCCATGCCTCTTGTCAGCCCGGTAACGTCTGTGCATGTATTTGTAAAAGAGTAGGCGACGGTCAGCGATCCAAGCCAAGACCACACAAACCGGAAAATAAAGAAGTGTCACTATGGCCTCCCACACCTGCAATATGACAATTATATGGTTTAAACAGGATATTTGAAATACNACAGTAAAAAAAAAAAAAAAAAAAAAATTACAATTAAAACAGTTTACATGCAGTTTACAAAACATAACCAATACAGTTGCATTCTCTAGGAAAGATAAGAAAGGTTAATTTTTATACTTTCTGTTTTCTGCAGAAGGTTGTATTCATGGTAAAATATGCAAATTTGTCCACGAGTGTCCACATTTTAAATTCAGCATCAGAAACGCACCTCTACAATCCCAGGTGAGATGACAGCCAGTATGAGGTAGAGCCAAATGTAGGCAAAAATACTCCAGAAAGCCGTGATAAAAAACACTCGCAGGTGTTTGATCTTGCGACTCTCTCCATCAGGGATGACCCACACACACAGACCAATTATCACAAACATATTGAAGGCAGCGCTGCCCACTATGGTGCCCGGACCAAGCTCCCCTGCGTTGAAGTTGTGACCACACACCTGTCAAAACAGTTCAGCAACAAAATGTCAAAGCAAAGAACCTAATTTGACAGTTAAGGAGTCGTCAAATGTCTAAAGAAATACAGAAAATTACCTATCTGAGTGTACCACAGATTATTTATACTATATCAACCTTTCAGTCCACATTTTTGACTTTTTTTTTTTTTTTAATTGACAGTCTGTACC